>BQNB010113638.1:0-12075 GCA_026074375.1 Tanacetum coccineum
TTATTTTTAGAAAATGCATATGCAAGCTGTAAAAATTCAAGTGTGGATTAGAGCATGCATCTAGGAGCTGAGATCTTAAGTTTAAATCAATAATTTGATTTTGATTGAAACAAAGAGATCTTCTGAGTACACCTTAAAGCTAGTCGGAGCATTATGTTTTGTCTTTCTTATATCTTATATGTTGTCAACATATTGGAAATAATATTTCACCTAAGCTAGATTTTAATCCTTAGTTTGGAATAATATTTCTATCGATAAATATAAGAAATAAAACATGTAACCTTGGAGCATACGTTTACTAAGATAAACATACGCGATTAATAAGTCTAACACAACATGACACATCATTGAGCAAGACTCAAGTTCTATCTCACCTGATGAGTTAAACACATATTTGAAAATGTTTGGTTCAGCTAAAGGTTTCATTATGTATGTCATGATATGTATTAGACTAATTGTAGCACTTGCATGAATGCAAGATGAACCTACAACCATAGTAACTAAGTGAAAGTCATTAGACTACTATTGAAAGAACATTCTAAAAGGCCTTTAAAGGACTAAAGACATGTTCATTGTTTACGGATTTTAATAAGGAGATTAGTGTTGAGTTTATACACTAATGCTTATTTTGATTGAGATGATTCTCAATCCTAGTCATAGCAGGATTTTCATCATAAATGATAATACTGTTGACTAGACATGCTTGATTGAAAGCATTGTTGCACTATTCATTAAAGAATAAGAATACTTTATAGTTTGGGAAGCTGTTAAGAAGACTGTCTCATATAGGTGGTTTTGCTTGCTTCAAACAACCTATGTAATTTGTTATGGCGATGCTAGTATTATTGTATTAGCACTTGAACGTACAAATAGAAAATGACAATCATCATATTATACAAAACCTTCACTGCTTGTGAGTTTTGAAACAAGGTTTCTTAAATGTCACTCAGATGACAACTAAGTTGGTACTTTTTACAAAGTTAATGTCTTGTACCAAACATGTTTATCATGCTAGGAACATTGAACTTTGACCTGCTAGTAGTCTCATGTATATCTGTTTTTAGTATTTGGATAATGGAACATTAAGCAGTTGTATTAAACAATGAATTGATATACCTGGTATGATCGTCTTCATTTATACAACTATGTTCTATATTAGCATGTTTAATTAAGAAATGTTTTATTCAAAATAAATATTTTGATTTCAAATTTTCTACCTAAAAACGGCTAGAAATATTCCAGAAAATTCCTCCGCTAAAAAAGACAAAAAAATGGAGCATTCTAGTCTAGCCGGCCCCCTTAAAATTAAGGGGACCGACCAAACAAAAAGGCTCCCCAGTTTGCTTAAAAATACTGGACTATTCCTCACTGATTTTCCAACCTTTTGCACCTTTTCTTTCTGTCCCAAATCAGTTTATACATCTCACACATATTCTAAAAACCTTTGATCATGTAATCATAAGCATTTATTTCCAAGTGATTCAAGCTTATTCCTCCAAGTGCAAGAGAAGAACTCTCGTTATCATCAAGATACGAAGTTATGTAGTTTAGTTAGTGCATTCGTGACATGTCTTACATTCACAATGTATAGATCGAGTCCATGTATTCCAAACTTGTGTAATAGTTAGATCATGGTGATCATGGTGTGTATAGTTGTTAGATCATGGTGATCATAGGAAGTATAGTTAGATCGGGGTGATCTTAGTAAGTAGTGTTAGATTGGTGTGATCGTAGTAGTGTCTAGGTGAAGTAAAGTTGTGAATCATAGTGAAGAAGTTGTGAATCGTAGTGAAGAAGTAGTGAAGTAAAGTTGTGAAGTGAAGTGAAGTCGTGAAGTGAAGTGAAGTCGTAAAGTGAAGTGAAGTTGTGTGGTGAAGAGAAGTTGTGAATTGTTGTGAAGTAGTGTGGTTAGTTGTGATAGATTGGTTCTAGCTAGGATTAAAACTAGACATTTGGCTTAGTGTCAGAAATCGGTGTAAGCTTATTTGTGTTCTATTTTCTCTACCTAAAGGAAGCTTGTTGACTAGTGAAGTAACTCTCGAGTTGGGTACTCGGGGAGTGGAGTAGGGCGAAGAGGTGCTTTGTGACCGAACCACTATAAATCATCGCGTTCGGTTTGCACTTTCTTTTACTTTTCGCTTTACATCTTTATTTACCTTATCGCCTTACATTTATATTTGCATTAGATCTATATGTGTGTTGATTGTTGCTTATATTGTTTGGATGATGATTGTGTCATAGATAGAAGTTAACATTGTGATTGTGCTTATATTGCTATGACATGTTCTAGTGGATATAGATGTATTATTCACACTTATCATATTGCATCTGATTTGATGGATAATTTGATATGAAATATTTTAAATTTTTAAATGGAAACGTATTCACCCCCCCTCTCTAATTTTGACAATTGGTATTCTACGATTTCCACAATTGGACCACGATCTATGTATCAAATTACCCATGTAGGGGGATCAAATATGAAAAGTGTTTTGTTGCTTAACTTGTATTAGTTTTGTTGTTAAATACACTTAGTATACTAGCTCGAAGTAAAAATGATGCTTAAAATATGTGTTTTATGTTCGTTATCAAACAGTAGGTTCTACATCTTTTCGTTAAGTCACTAAATGGTTTTGTACAAAAATGGCGACTCTTTGTCAGGTGTCGGCCCCCTTATCTCCAATGTCCGGTCCCCTTAATTATGGTGCTATCCCACTTATATTTAAGGGGACCGCCTGTCTGATTCGATAGATTTTTAGAAACTTTGAAAATTCATATAAAATCAACTGTAAGTCCGTAGAAGTTATGTCACCCGTCATTTTGAAGATAATTGAGTGTACTTTCATATAAAAATACTTTCAAGTATTTATCTCAAACTTAAGTAAGTCAGAAAGGCAAAATACCACTTATTGTCTAAAACGTTGAGTCTAGTTTTAACGTAAAACTTGTATTTTATCTTTTCCTTTCGAGTCGGACATTTCTAGTCGGTATATCTTTGAAAAATGACGTAATTAACTTTTCAAAAATATTAAAATTGGTTAGTTTTTGAAATGGGGAAGAAACTAATTCGTTTTCAAACAAAACCGAGCTAAGTATACATTGTTGTATCTAATACACAAAACGACGACAAGTACTTTTATGTGTTATGCTATATGATTATGTGCACTTCTTTGTGTCTTAATTTTGTTAATAGAAAATATTAAATGATCGTTCCTATTTGAAATTTAGCTAATTGAATATCCAAGCACATGTGCCATGTAAACTATTCGTTTGTAGCTAGTTTTTCGGATTATGCCTAACTAGAACTTATGCTAGATTTCTTGTACTAAGTTGCGAAATTGTATTTGCATTGCATATAGGCATAGATCACTTAATTTACAAATGTTACATAAACATCTTGTAAATCTTTTCGAGTATGGGAATATACTTAGGAATAAGAGTTCAATAACTTGTCAAGTATATTATTAAATGTGTTAAAACTACTCACCTAAATATTTTCAACGATTTAATCTATTTTCAACAACACGTTTAAATATTTTCAACAACTTGCTTTGTTTGACCTTGGGTTGGTTAAACAAAAGAAAATATTGTATTAATACAATAGTAACTAAGAAAAAGAAAATGCTTGTGCTTGCATGGTTCTAACATACACACATAATTATATTTTTTTAAAACATATAATATTTTACAAAAGATGTGTGTTGTATAAAAATGGTTAGAAAACTCATTTATATACTCATAAAATGTCAAAAACTATGCATATTATACATAACAACAAATAGTTTTTCGCACAAGTAAAATTTACGACAATCTTGAAATAAGAAATTAACTTATCATTATTCATCAACCTCACATTACAACTAATCTTGGGATTAATGGAACACACTATTTTTTTTTAAATGAGTGTTAGTGAGGGTTAAGAAAGATTACGAGAATATATCAATTCATTATTCAAATTATGATTGATATCTTTATTGAATCCAATTGACAAGTTTTCGTTTATGGACATAAAATCGAATTTTTATTTGTTTAGTTTCAAGATTATATCAAAAGATATCATCTTGGATCTACATAACTCAATCACACTTGATTGATATGAAAATCATTACATCCTTTTCTAGATGAAAAGAATATGCATCGGATCATAACTCACACTTGTGTTGATGATGCCATATTGAGTCTACTTGTCCAATGGCTGTGTTCCAATGTTATAACTAATATAGTTAATACTATGCATAAAATACACAATGAAATTAGGATTGACGACTTGGATGTTTCGTCCGAAATATTCAAGCAATTTACATTTCAATGCAATTGGTAAATGTGTCATTTCAAAAAACCAAACCACGAGCAACTAACACATCTGTAACTTTTCTTATACAACATAAAAGCACAACTCAAAGCTAAAATTCACTTTTAACTAAATTCTCAAATAAGAATAATAACATGATGTTTATGAAACATTATGTTTAATGATTTTATGGACTTATCGTATTAAACGATTGATAAAGGATAATATATATCCTATCATTTTTAATTCTTTCGTAGCGTAAATGGTTGTGGTTACAAGAAAAATACACTACAATAATTTGAAAAATATAAGTTATTAAAATTGAAAAATAATCTATCAAAATATGTGTCAATGCATAAACAAGTAAAAATACATTTAATTCAAATACTATTTAATTAACAATATCAAACAATTAATAAGAATAATAATTTTAGAAAAGCATATTTGTTTAAAAAATAAAATATGTCTCTTTTCAACTATTTATCATTAAAGAATTACAAACTTAATTAAGATAAATAATATCGATGAGATTCATTTCACGTGACATGAAATGGAGAATTCTTAAAAGACTCTCAATATAACATATTTGTCATTGTCACAAATAAGCACATCTCTTGGCTTTTAAAAAACCAAACACGTTAAATATCACATGTGACAACTACAGATGTAAGATGACTAAATATAAGACATTCATTAAATCAAGCAATATGTAATCGAAACCAAACAACCTATAGATCTTGAACAAAAGGTTAAAACATCTTGCTTACGCTTATCTTAGAATTCCACACATCTTGATTAAGATTATGCGAACCAGAATTAAAGTATGTTAGTTGAGTCATGTTAGGCCCTCAATGAAAAGACAATACAAAATTTATCTTTGCTACACTTTATCAGGCAAATATAAGAATTCTATTGTTGGGATTAAAAGCCTTCTTGAAGTTACTGCTACTAAGGTTTGTGTTACTGCTGCTAATCAAAAGTTAGTGCTATTCATTAACTTTAATGAAAAATATGCTAAGTAGTTAGTGCTACTAGTATAAAGTTAGCACTGGTAGTTCACAGTTACTACTGTTATTATATATTAGTACTGCTAGTGTAAAGTTAGTACTGCTGGTGAAGATTGAAGAAAATATTCTAAGTAGTTACTACTACTTGTACACAGTTAATGCTGCTGGTGTATAGGTTACTACTATTGGTGCTAAGTTACTGGCCCTTGCTATACAGAAAAGTTACAACTGCTAAAAGATTAAGACTGTTGAAAGAGTTTCTACTGTCAAAAGAGGATGATAAAGACAGAAGAAAGGATAAAGATTGATTGGAGATCAAGATTACTTATGTGATAAGTATTAGTTATTTATAGAATAGATCATAGAGAATATTCTAAGTTTTAGGAATATATTATAAATCGACTAGGACTCCTTGGTGTATAAAAAGAGGTCCTAGGGCATAGAGTTTGAGATAATCCAAATCTAGAAAAATATACAAAGTCGTATAGTTCATAGCTTCAAGGTTTTATAACCCTAATACTAGGAGAGTATTCATATTATTTGTAATAATAATATTGGAGCTTTTATTGTTGAATTGTGTGTTCATAGAATTACTGTTTCATTAAGAATTATTCTAATATTAAAGATTAGATTCCGCATAATCTTTAATACATTCACATAAAGTTTCTACTATAGTTTGTGTAGATTTAGTCGTAGGGGGGGGGATGAAAGTGGCCTGAGAATGCCTTAACAAGATTAAGGAATTCGATCTATTGAAGTGGGATCCAACAAGAGGTATCCTACATCCGAGGACAACAAGTGGTATCAGATCTTGTTGAGAAACTTTGAATAAGAAGAACCTATTTGAATACATAAGATCTCTTAGCGTAAAAGAATATCGGATTCAAAATCTATCACATAGTATGGTGGCTGCATCTAAAGGTTCCCAGATGCCTTATAGACCTAGTGAGTTTTGAGTTAATGATGAGAGAAAGTAACCGACTCCAGATGATTGACTATGCATCAATGGGAGGATCCATAGAGAAAGGAAACACTACAATCAAACAACAGTTATTGAAAGGTGTTTTAAAATGTAAATACCTCTCCTACAAACTGCTGAAGAAAAGGGCTCAGAAAGAGTGATAGAAGTGAAGGCCAGAAGCACCTTGGTGTGATGGGAATACCTAATGAACATTAGTTAAAGTTCAACTCCATCAAGGATGCTAAGTTGCTGTTGGAAGCTATTGAAAAGAGGTTTGGTGGGAATGCTGCTACAAAGAAAACTCAAAGAAATCTCTTGAAACAGCAGTATGAAAACTTTACTGCTCCTAGCTCAGAAACCCTTGATCAAACTTTTGATAGGCTTCAGAAGCTTGTGAGTCAGCTGGAGATTTTAGGTGAAACACTTTCACAAGAAGATGTGAACCAGAAGCTGTTGAGAAGTTTGTCACCAGAATGGAACACACATGTTGTTGTGTGGAGGAACAAGCCTGAATTAGAGACAATGAGCATGGATGATCTCTACAACAATCTCAAAGTGTATGAACCAGAAGTCAAAGGGACATCAAGCTCAAGTACAAGCACACAAAACATGGCTTTTGTGTCCTCTAACAACTCTGGCAGCTCTAATGAAGCAGTTAACGTTGCTCGTGGAGTTTCTGCTATTAGCACTCAAGTTAGTGCTGCTAACTCTACAAATGTTGATAACTTGAGTGATGCTGTGATCTGTGCATTCTTTGCTAGTCAACCAAGTAGTCCTCAACTTGCAAATGAGGACTTACAACAACTCCATCCAGATGACTTGGAAGAGATGGATTTGAGATGGCAGATGGCCATGTTGACTATGAGGGCAAGAAGGTTCTTGAAGAACACTAGAAGGAAGGTGACTATTAATGGTAATGAGACCATTGGGTTTGATAAGTCCAAGGTGGAGTGCTACAACTGCCACAAGAGGGGACATTTTGCCAGAGAGTGTAGAGTTCCAAGAAACCAAGACAACAGGAACAGGGAAAGCTCAAGAAGAAGTGTGCCAGTGGAGACAACTACTTCCAATGCTTTGATCTCATGTGATGGTCTTGGTGGTTATGACTGGAGTGATCATGCAGAGGAAGGACCAACAAATTATGCACTCATGGCCTACTCATCTTCAAGTTCTGATTCTAAGGTATCTAATGATTCTACTTGCTCAAAATCTTGTCTTGAAACTGTTGAAGTGCTTAAATCTCAATATGAATAACTATTGAAAAGATTTGAGAAATCTGAGTTAATGGTTGTAGCTTATAAGACAGGTTTACAGTCTATAGAAGAAAGACTTAAATTTTATAAAAAGAATAGGTCTGTTTATGTAGAAAATATTAAAGGCTTAAAATAGGATATTCAAGTAGGATAGATAACTATTGGGGAGCTTAGGAAGAAGCTAGAAATAGTTTAAAAGGAAAAAGATGGCATTCAGTTTAATGTAGACAAATTTGAAAATGCATCTAAAAGCTTAAACAAGATTATAGAGAGTCAGATTGTAGACAATTGCAAGAAAGGTTTAGGCTATAATGCAGTTCCACCTCCCCTAACAAGAAATTTCATGCCTCTAAAACCTGACTTGTCATTTACTGGTTTAGAAGAGTTTACAAATGAGCCTGTAGTTATTAAGCCTGTAGTTGAGAACAGTGAAGCAAGGGCTAATGAACCAAAGCCTAAAGCAGTTAGGAAGAATAATGGTGCTCCAATTATTAAGGATTGGGTGTCAGATAGTGAGGAAGAAAATGTGTCTCAAACTAAGATTGAAAAGAAAATAGCTAAGCCTAGTTTTGTTAAGATAGACTTTGTCAAAGCTAAACAAACAAACAAAACTGATAGGAAAACTGCTAAACAAGTTGAACTCACATTCCTAAAGGTAATCAAAGAAACTGGAATAATATGATGTCTTAGAGACTAGGAAGTAATTTTTAGATGTTTAACAAAGCTTGTTATGTGTGTGGAAGTTTAGACACGATGCAGGTTGATTGTAATTATCCAATGGTGTAAAACCTATTGGAACAATCAAGAAAAAAAGGTGAATCATCATAATTTTAGCAAAAGACTCACCCTGCCACTAAAAAGAACATGGTTTCAGAGCAGTAACAATGAAGTCCTGGCATAGTATCTCAGTTATACTAGTCTAGACAAGTTAATGATGCTCCCTTAAAAACAACAGTGAATGCTGCTAGACCAAAGTCACATTTTTTTAAAACAGCACATTCAATTGTTAAGAGGCCCATTCACAAGAATACATCATTTAAAAACAGTAATTTTAATCAAAGGGGTAATAATGTTAAGGATAAAAATGTTAATGTTGTTAGGCCAAAAGCAGTAGTTAATGTTGCTAGGCCAAAAGCAGTAGTTAATGCTGTTAAGGGAAATAATGTTAATATAACACCCCCATTTTTGACATATAGCAGCGGAAGCTAATCTGGGGTATTACTTCATAGTACAACAGTCATAATCATAGAAAATGAATCGTAAAGAGACGTTTTGGAAAATTTAGTTATCATTCATTTATTCATCAGAGTTTTACAAAAGAGAGGTCCCAAAATCTAGAAACATAAAGTTTGAATGATAACAATTTAGCCATCTTCAAGTCCGTGCCACTCCGTGCCATAAGATGCTCAGTTACCTGAGATAAACATGCTAAAAAGGTCAACACAATGGTTGAGTGAAATTCATAGGTTTATGTTAAACAGTTTGAATACAAGTCATCATAACAGTGGGTTACGTTGTTATACACCCATAAGTGTAATAATTGCAATGAGTACAATTATTATAGAAAACAGTGTTATTGCCCTAAGCTCATGATATCAATACGTTAACATGGAAATCACCGTAGTGACATTGGTTGAGGAACAAATGTCCTCGTGGAAAGGTAACTTGCCAAAGTTACCCATTATAATCAAATATAGTGCTATTGGTACCAAAAAGTATAGGTACACCAACGGGAGTCGTCACACCCCGATAGATCTATCCACAATATTCGCGTTCACTCGCAAGTGACTAATGGTTCATGATTAAGAAATATTGGGCATTGGAAGTGTACTAGGGCAATAATATAATCCCCCCTTGCATATAGTGGAAAACAACTTGCATACATGGTTTAAGCCATAGTAATCCCCCTCGCGGTTTATAAAGTATTCAAAAGATTTAAAATGCGAGGCTATGAACTCACCTTAACATGGAAATCTAATGATGTCAAAAGTAATATCAAAAAAGTAACAGAGCTATCCACGAACCGGAGGTATATGTCAAGTCTTATGAGATTCTTAATGTTTTCAAAACTTTTTAAAGTTTAACATACATCTTACTTTGATTTATTAATTTATAGAAATATTGTATCACTGTTCGGGCTATCATAATTCAGAGGTCATGTAGTAAACGTTTGAGGAGCCATGACACTTTAAATCGTAAATCCAGCAAACTCGTCAAAACGTATACCCAAATGAAACCCCTCACATGAAATTCCCTAGTAACGTGATACGATAAGATTTTAAGTTTCTTCAAAAGCTAGTCGATGATAAGTTACGTTAAATATATAACGTAATTGTTTTATAATGCGTCGATCGATGATTAATAATGATAAATGTGTCGGGTTTTAATAAAATCAAGTCTTATAATATTAATATATATTTTTATAACTAATATAAAAATATTTCATTTTATACCTTTAAGAATGCAAAAATGGCAATATATACCCTTGGTTTATAAACTTTTACAAGTTTAGTCCTTTATATAAGTTAGTGAATATATATATATTATTTAAACTTAAACTTTTGAAACTGGTAGATAGGTCCTTATAGTTATAACTTTAGGAATATGACATTTTCAGCCCCTCTAGTTATAATTTCCAAAATATTTACAATATATACCCCTTGCATGGGATTTATTTGCAAAACAAGTCCAAAAACCATAATAATGATATTTTTGAAATCCAAGAGAGTTTTGCAGCTTATGGCTTATTAGAATAAGCTAAAATAAGTAGAGTTTACGAGCTTATAGCTTATGAAAAGGGCTTGTGATTGAAAAAAAATCAAAACGGGTACGTTTTAGGGTTTTAAAACAATTCGAATGGGTTTGATGTTCAAGGCTCTTAACAAATATCTTTATGATCCAACTAATTTTATGAACAACCTAAAACCGTAGCAAAGCTATATAGGGATGAGTAAAAAAGCTACAACTGAAATGGTCGAATGAGGTTAGGTTAGTGTAGCTTGGAGACGAGTTCTAAGCTTCTTCTTGGAATCCTTGGCTTCTAACACACCTTTGACTTTCTATACTCTGCACGTGCAAGGATGAGAGCCAATTTTTAAGGTGGAGAATGAGTTTTTGGAATGATGAAAGTGTGGGTTTTGGGTTCGACTATTTATAGTCAAGAACTAACAATGTTCCAGTTCTAGCTTGATGTGATGGCTTAGTTATAGATTAGTGATTCATGGCAGCTACTAGGGTAACTAAGGAAGGCTAGGGAGTGACTATTGTGAGCTAGAGTGATAGCATATCAAGGTGGAAGGAGATGGAGAAGTTAGGGTGATGACTAGGGGTTTTGGAGACTTGGTGGCCAAGTTGGGTGACAAGGTGGTGATGGAGGTGCTTGTAAGGTGCTGGAGTGATGGTGATGTGGTGGTGAGGTCATGGTGATGAAGGTGGTGGTGAGTCATGGAGGAGCTTGAGGTGTTTATTTAGTTTATACATGGCTGTTTTTGGACAGCCAACATCAGTCCCGGTAATTTGGTTGCCATTTACAAACCGTAATTCCGATCAACCTCAAACCAGTGAGCATGGTTAGATATTTGAGTCCTCTACAACTTTTAGTTTTACATATTCAGGGGTTACTATACAAAAATCTAGAGATAACAGCCATTTACTACAGGTGTGCAGAATTTGCGCACCTTTGCCATTTCGGCTATAACTAATTCATCCGACGTCGAATCGGGGTGATTCAATCGGCAAAATGATCACAAGACATAGGGCTACAACCTAGTGTTTTTACTTAATACCCATAACCTACTGATTTTGCCCAGATCTTATGTTTTATTAACGGATCAGATTCTGAAAACTATGAACTAGTTTAAGGTGTAATGGGTTTGCTATGGTTTTATGATTTTGGTTTAGGGTTAGATGAATTAGGGTTTAGAATGATTTAGGGATTAGGTTTAGGGTTTAGGAGTTGTGCATTGGGTGTTTGTACCTTGTGTTAAAGAGGTGGTACGAAATCTAGAATGAAAATGGTGGTAAAATGACCTAGTTTGTATTTCATGCACAATTGACTTGTACATTGAGCTTTAGAAGGTTGTACTAGGGTTTAGGAGGGAAAAGATATTCAAAAGTTTGGCATTGTAACTTGTACACATGCTTTGAACACTTGTACACTTGTTTTGACATGTAATTAGGGTTTTGATATAAACGTTTAACGTTTAAAGTCCGTTTTGATTTAACGTTGTAAATGGTATGATAAACGGATAACTTATTTGGTAAAAATGATATTAGGGCATAGACTTGACATATTAGGATGTTTACATGATATAAACATAGATATAGATGGTATTGGTAGGTTGTGTGAGCTCGTTTACTTTAGTTATGTAAACTATGTTACATAATGGAATAAAGCAAAAAATTTCCCTGTAAAAAGGTGGTATATACTTTAATAGATGGATAGTACATTGCATCTAATTTAATATATGGATATGTACATTGATGAAAATTGTGGGTTGTTATACTTCTTGCTTGCGTCAGGATTTCTACTCTAGAGATGTTCATCGAGGATATCCAGATTC
This sequence comes from Tanacetum coccineum, assembly GCA_026074375.1. Taxonomy (NCBI): domain Eukaryota; kingdom Viridiplantae; phylum Streptophyta; class Magnoliopsida; order Asterales; family Asteraceae; genus Tanacetum; species Tanacetum coccineum. The sequence continues at coordinate 12,075 of BQNB010113638.1, forward strand.
T
>BQNB010113639.1:0-21900 GCA_026074375.1 Tanacetum coccineum
GAAATTGGAAGTATAGGAAATGGATTTACTTGACAAATGTTGATTAGTGCGATGGTTGAAGGTGTTGTTTTTTTAAGTGTAGGGTTTTAAATGAAATTTGGTGTATAGGTTTATATTTGAGCACCATAAATCTTGGATTTTTTTTATTTTTATTTTCTTTAAACGATATTTTTTTTTCCACAACCTTATACCATATATTTCACGATATATATTTCACAAATATTTTTACTGATGCTTGAACTCATAACCTCTAGGTAAATTTACAACTCACACACCACTGGGTTTAATCTTAGTTTAATCGTGTTGTCAAGTTCGTGCCTAAGATTAAAGAATGTTACAAATAATTTGACTACAGTCCAGGATTGCACCAAGCCTCTAACGCTCGAGTCAATGAACATGAGCTAAGCGCAATATGTTTTGGTGATAGCAAGTATAAAGTGACTCAAGTATGTGTATAGCAAAATGTTTAGGTGATAGTTGTTTTAGTTTATCTCAATGATCATGTTATTCGTAACGTAAACATTTAATCATAAACACAAAGTAAACCTTACTCGAATTGAGAGACATGAGAGCGACATTCTTATGATGAAAAAGAACTGTTAGAAAACTGATCTTCTACCATAATCCTAATGATGGTGAAATTTATTGTTTATGTGTATTTTATGAGAAAGACATAATCAACATAATCTCATATTGATAGAGAGAGTTCGGTTACATATCAAATCAATTTGAGTTGGGATTATGAAGTTATCATTTAATCCGTAATTAGTTAAGACTTTCATCAAAGCTTGACTTCATTAGTAGCCTCCATCATTATGTTAAACAAATCATTATATTGGCAATGTGAATCAATCTATATATATAATGAGGTTTTAAGCCCGCGCTCCGCTGCGGAGCGTGGGGCAAAACGAAGTTATGTGAGTTGCAAAATCAACGTAAAGCATGTATCAAAATGCAGGGACCGACAAAGTTATGTGATCTGTGAAAGCATTTGTAAGCAGCTAGATTAGACATAAGGTTTGTACCAAGATGCATGTGCCAATTCAAGTTTGTTGACCCCTTCTTGATAGATCTGACTTAGTTTGTTAAAGCTTAGTTATATTGGATAGATCCAAGACAACTATAGTAGAAACTAAGATTGTGAATATCACAAACTATGCAGAATCTAGTTTGTAATACTAAGAAGAACAATGAAACAGTAAAAACAAGATCTTTACTAAACTTTCAATATATTGAATACTATTTTAAATTACAAAATAGCTATTAATACTAACTATGATTGCTATGCAAACTATGAATACTAATATAAAAGTGATGTGAAAACTAATATGTCAAACTAATATCTAGATCTATGCCATAAGGTTCCTTTTATACACTAAGGAAAACCCTAATGGGCTTACAAAACGTAATAATAATAAGCATATCACTTTAGCAGTACTAACTATATAACAAACAGTACTAACTAACAGTACTAATAAACTAGCAGTACTAACAATTTGTACTGGCAGTACTAACTAAGCTTGATAGTACTAAGTCTTCTCATGGCAGTACTAAGTTGAACCAGCAGTACAAAGTTGTAGAAGCCCTTAATTTCCAACAATCCTCCCCTAAACTTGTGATTGTCATTCAAATCTACAAGTTTCTCTGAATTAAACCATCTGTGCTGAGAGGATGCTTCCAAACACTTTACTGTCTTGGTCTGTTTGCTAGTATAAAGATTTTCCTTAAAATCTCATCTGTCATCACTGAATATTCATCCACTTGCAGCTTGTTACTCAACATCAAAGTCATAAGTGCTCTTGTCAATGGATAATTTTTCTCAACCAGCATGAAAATACCATGTCATCTCTCTATAGACACATGATGAACAACACATGTATCATATAACCTCCATTTCAAAGGATCGTGCATATACCTTTGAAGCTTCCATAGAGTATCATTATCATCTGGTTTAAACAACCTCTTTAACTCTACCCAAAGTTCTCTTTCTTTATCTTTAATAGGTTCTGTTGAGTTGAATCTTTCATGAACTAGACTCCATAGTTTAGACATAGGTCACCTGTCAAAATTCTTTAGCATATCTTCAAAGATTTGATATACCTTTGTGTGATTACCTACTCTGATGATCTTCCAATACTGTAACACCCCCAAATAGGGTCGCAGTGGAATAATGTGTCCGGGAGCGTTACTTCATAGATCAATAGCACAAGATATGAGAACGACTTCTAAAAGAGTCATTTGAAATACGATACATTGGATTTATTGAAATTGTTTATTACAAAGGCACAAGGCTTAAATTGTTCAATTATTGAAATAACAAGTTGTTAGCTCATAACAAATATCCAGATGTAATGACTCCAAAATCTTTTATGCATGATCCCCAAAAGAGTATCCCCAATGTATCCTAGCGCCTCGTGCTCAATTGACCTGAGAAAAACATGTTTTAAAACGTCAACATAAAGTTGGTGAATTCATAGGTTTATGTAAAATGTAATGTAGGACGCAAGATTTCTCCGTGATAATGCAACAGATGCAAACATCACAAAATGTAGTTTCCCTAAGCTCATGACACTGAAGCTCGACATGTATGAATTGTAATATAAATTGCCAACATTGCCCGTGATGATGTTTTAACCCGCAACATCCTAAATCCGACATGGTATACGTCCGTTGTTCGGTAAACCGGCACAGTGAGCGCTACTCACCCGAACGGGGATGTCAATCCCAAATAGATCTATTTATAACATTCGCGCTCACACAAAGTAATTGACAGTTCATGATAATGGGCTCAGATGGTTATCGCTACTTCGGCAAACACGTAATCATGTAAAATGTACACTTGTGTCCAAATCGTAAAAACAAATGCATGTTTCTCACCAAAGTTGTAAATCATTGATATAGTAAAACATGAGGCTATGAACTCACCTTAGTGAATAAACTGAAGTATATGAATCAAGTGAATGAAAAGGTCACGAATATGACCAAATGCAACCTAATTAAATATAGGTCGTATAAGTACTATGTACTTTGAATAACTAATGCCACATATAATCCTATATAGTTACATCACCACCTAAAAGTGTTTGTTTAATTTATAAAATTAAACAATTTAATTTGTACTTGTAAAATAAGTGTTCATGTATTCGTGTTCGTAAAAATGGTATACTTGTCCAACCGCTTATGCGTTTACTTTGTCTAAAAAATACTCTTGATGTCAGTTATTGTACTATAATATTTCATTAATATATAATGATGTAAAGTGATTGTGATATTTGAGATAAAATAATCTATTTGATAAGCGAGATAAGAAAAAGTTCTTATAATGTATGTGCCAATTATTTATATATAATATACTACTACGCGTACGTATTCTTTCTGCCGTTTCAGTTTCTACCTCGCTCGGTTTGTCTCGTTCTTCGCACTCACATGTCATGCCTCCGTCGCTGATCGTCTGCGCAAACTAATCGTTATATCACTATCTCCTCTTCTCATGCGCTCCCCATTATCTCTCCTAACGCTTTCGACTGTGCCCCCCCTGAACTAGTAAACCTGAAAGTGTAGACGTTTATATATAATACTTTCACTTATAACACTTATAATTGTTGATAATGTTTATTTAATTGTATATTATTCGTTTTAATTTAGTTTTTAGTGATTCTTATGTCCATGGATTCATAATTAAATTTTCTATCATCTAAGATAGTCCATGTACACTATATGTTTTTGTAAAAAAATCAGTTTTTATAAAATTACCTTTATAAAGTTATTTTTGTTTATTTTATTACATAAATATGAAAAAGTCATAACTAGTTCATTATCCATTGGGTTTTCAAGTTTATTACTTTTTTAGAATCCTTGCAACATCTAATTTTACAAAAAAATATCAAAGATATATCTCAGGTTAGGAATTTGTATAGTTTCTATATAAACTCTAGTTTTATAAAAAAAACATGATTTTTATACGCATTAATCTCGTAAAAATTCACAAACTCCTTCGTTCTGTATCGGATTTTCTAGTTCCTTACATGCTACGATCCTCATTGAGATGTGTTAATTTTATAAAATATAAAATAAAAATATTAAATAGTTCGAATGACACAAATAGCAATTAAAAGGTAATTAACTTATTTTTACACTTTTAAACTTTATTTAAATTACCACAAAGTCTTTTATTTTATAAATGAACTTCCATGGTAATATATGTTTGTGCCTCTAAATTGTGTATATCATATTAGGTCCATATTGTCCAAGAAAATTGTCCAACATATTTATTTACTTATCTAAACTTTTTAATAAATAAATAATCATATCTTGACAAATAATTATATAATTTATCCATGGCTTGTAAATCCTTGTTTTAAATATATTAACATATTTTAAACATCATCTTAACCCTAAGATAAAAGTAATTTATGTATGTATGTACATGTTTTTATTTTATAAACTTCATAAAATAAACCTAAGTGATGATTTAACTACACACAATTATATAATACGTAAAATGAAAGTATTGAAAAGATTAGGGTTCTTAGAAGACCTTAATGAAGATTAGTGATGATAATACACAACCAAGACCCAAGTATATAACCTCAATTACTTCCACAAAACCCTAACTTAACCAAGAAAACCCTAATTCCTTTTCTTTATGAAAACCCTTTTTAATAACCAAACCAAGCTTCCAATACTCTTTGAATGACCTTATATATGATATATATTAACCCTAGTATACTTATATGACCTTAGAAATCAAAGTAATGAATTGTATATGGATGTGAGAGTGATGCCATGGGTTGGAGAGTGTAGGAGAGGAATATGTGAAATGTTTACTTGTAAAATGGATGTGTGTGTTATGGTTTCACTTTTTGACTTCTATTTATAGCAAGAACTAGAAAAATACCACTTAAATGAAGCTTAACCAATAGTTTTGTCTTGGTATAAGGTTACGTCTGATTTCATGGGTTATAGGGCATGGAATATGAAGTTTTATAATCCTAGGTGTAAGTAAAAGTGAGGTGTTTGTGTAAGTAAAGTATGGGACATGTAAGAAGGAGTTAACATATCAAAAGCATGCTAGAATCTTTCTTCTTGTCCCCTTGATTTTAGCCGAATACTCATGCATATGAGGAGACAAGATTTTTGTTAACTTTAGGGCTTGAATCCATTGGATAACAAATATAATTGTTTATACTAGTTAGTGGAGGATTGTTGGATTTAATTTCAAGTTGTATGTGTTCCATATGTATCAATTTCATGTTAGGGCTGATTTGGGCAAGACTTTATGAGGTTTTTGAGTATTATGGGTACTAGTGGGTATTTGTTAAATTGTAGATGGGTTTATGGTTTGCCATGCATGCAAAAGTGTAGTTTTATTGCGTTACGTAGACGTTTTTCGTAATAAATAAAAATAAGAAGCGTAAAGTTATAAATTACCATTCTAATAACTTTATAACACCCACTTGACGTAAAAATTTAGTTGTTTGATGCCCGTTTACGTTAAATGCCCATTTTTAGTTTACGCGATTTAGCTTAACAGTAAAAATTAAAAGCGAACGCGCAAAAGCCTTAAAATAAATAATAGAATAATTGAAGTCGTAAATGACCTAAAAATGTGAAATGTTACAGTCCCCTCCCATTAGAAGAGCCTTGTCCCCAAGGCTCAAGTCGCGACACTTGACGAAGGTATGGGTTTAGTAAAGAGATGTGGATAGTCTTTTGAATATTGTTTCACGTTCATGTGATCTAAGACCTCTTCTTCGGTTACATCGAACCTTGACAATTGGGATACGGTTTTGCTTCAACCGTTTGACTTCTCGATCCATGATCTCTATGGGTTCCTCCATAAAATGGAGCTTGTCATCAACATGAAGTCCTTCCAATGGAACGGCTAATGGTTCGTCGGAATAACATTTCTTCAAGTTGGATACATGAAATGTATTGTACACCCTACTCAACTCTTGGGGAAGCTCAAGCATTGTAGCAATGAAATCAACCTTTTCTTGTTTTCTTTTTATTTTTTTATTTTTTTTTATTTCAGCACCTTAAAGGTCCAATTAATCTAAGGTTTAACTTTCCCCGTTTGCCAAAACATACGACCCCTTTCCAAGGTGAAACCTTGAGCATAACCTTATCCCCAACTTGAAACTCAAGTTACGCTTTAAATCGGCGTAACTCTTTTGTCGGTCACGGGCGGCTTGCATTCTTTTTTTGATCTGAATGACCTTCTCGGTTGTCTCTTGAACTATTTCTAGACTGGTGAGTTTTTTTCCTTATTATTTTTATTTACTGCAGAACTGCTTATAGTGCTTATTTGTTACTTATGTTTACTTATTTGTGCTTCATCAGTATGTTTAATGCTTATCTTGTTTAGTTGTTAGTCTAAAAATAGTTTATATCACTTTCTTAGTTAGTACTGTTAGTTCATTTGATAATACTGTTAGACTAATTCAGCCTATTTAAGTGCTTATTCTTGATTAAAGTACACTTATAAGTGTTTTAATTTGTAATTTGATAATCTGTTTTAAATCAGTTTGAAATAAAAATGATTTTTGAAAACTTTAAGGGCTGTTTGGAACCAGCAGTACTAACTCCAAGTTAGTACTGCTAGTTCATTTTTTAACTTTAAGCCAGCAGTACTAACTCCAAGTTAGTACTGTTAGCTTAAAACTGTTAGTACTGGTGGTTCATTTTAGCTTATCAGCTTATTATTTCTGCTTATTTAAGATTTCCTTAGCTTTTTAGAGTAGATTAAACCATTTTCCTTTACTGTTTTTAGGAGTAAGCTTATTTAAGCTTATTTTCCTTTTCAAAGTATTTCCAATAGTGTATCAGTTTGTAGCTTTTTAGCTTATTTGCCATTCTAGTTTATTCTAGTTGCTTATTCTTATTACTGAATGCTTATTAGGGTTAGTTAAATATCTGTTTTAGCTTATTTGCTTATTTCTTGTTTCATTGTGCTTTAGTAAAGCTAGCAGTACTAACTTATAACTAGCAGTACTAACTCCAAGTTAGTACCGTTAGTTATTACCGGTAGTACTGTTGTTAGTACTGCTGTGTTTTTCTTGTTTAATTAGTTTAATTGCTTGCTGAATTTGCTTATTTAGAGTTAGTCTAGCTTATTTTGTTTTGTCTTAAGTTTATTTGATCTTATTTGAGTCTTAGTTTAAAAAGTTTTAAGTGTTTTCACCATTCCTAGCTTCTATGATTGTGCTAGCTTCTTTTCCTTGTTTATCTTTGTGTACATTTGCTAATTAGGTTTAGTGCTCAATCATAATTTTATCCTTGTCATATTCAAACACCAATCATCAATCGTCTTTCGATTTTCCATCTCTAGCCTCGTTGGGACATAACGACCCGGGAACACTCTATACTGCTTCCGGTTTTCATTGGTCTGGCGGATTCTGATCCCTGTTGTGTATTCGTATTTATTGGTACATAAAAAAGGGGTGAGTTTGCCATTCTAGTTTATTCTAGTTGCTTATTCTTATTACTGAATGCTTATTAGGGTTAGTTAAATATCTGTTTTAGCTTTTTTGCTTATTTCTTGTTTCATTGTGCTTTAGTAAAGCTAGCAGTACTAACTTATAACTAGCAGTACTAACTCCAAGTTAGTACCGTTAGTTATTACCGGTAGTACTGTTGTTAGTACTGCTGTGTTTTTCTTGTTTAATTAGTTTAATTGCTTGCTGAATTTGATTATTTAGAGTTAGTCTAGCTTATTTTGTTTTGTCTTAAGTTTATTTGATCTTATTTGAGTCTTAGTTTAAAAAGTTTTAAGTGTTTTTCACCTTTCCTAGATTCTATGATGGGCTTTTAGTTTTTTCTTGTTTTCTTTGTGTACTTTTGATAATTAGGTTTCAGTGCTAATATTAATTTTATCCTTGTCATATTCAACCCAACAATCTCAATCGTTTTTCGATTTTTCATCTCTAGCCTCGTTTGGGACATAACGACCCGGGAAGGGAACAATCTTTACTGCTTCCGGTTTTCATTGGTATGGAGGAATTCTGATCCTCTGTTGTGTATTCGTATATTTGGTACTAAAAAAGGGGTTGAGTTTGCGCGAGTCCAGTAAGAATTCCCCCGAAGCACACTCTGCAATGAAAGCAAAATGAGATAACTACCGAGGCCAAAAAAGGGACCTGATAAGAGAATGATCACTGATTCTCTAATTTGGTTTCTGAACCCCAAAAAAAAGAAGGGGAAATCGAGCAACCAATCATTAATCTGGCTTTTTTGTTATCTCCACAATGCCATTGAATTTAGGGGAAAAATATGATCATTAAAATGAAAACACCAATATAACCACGATATAGAATCGAATCGATCATTGGGAGCCCCTTGGGAACTAGGCCCAAAAGAGAAACCCGTGTGTTTCCGATAATCCTAATGGCCCACCTCTCACATGCAATCGTCTTGATTCAGCTGGGATTTCAAGGCTTGAGACGTGGAGGAACCACCAACAACCAAATTTCTCTTCTTCTGTTTGGACTTTCTTTTCCAACATTAGTTTGGCTGCCTAATATTACATTCTGAGATATGCGTTCAAAGCTGCCAAAAACATCCTCGAGTTCTTTATCATCGTCACTGACATCGGTCCCAAGGCCCAAATTCATATTAAGATCAGGATTGGACTTAATTGAGTTAGGAGAGTTCACGTCCAAACTATTAGGCCTATCAACAACAACATCTAGAGTAGGTTGAACAACCTCTTCGGACATAGAAGACTCGGCTGGGTGAGGTCCAATAGGGGGAGGAGGTAATTCACTAGCTAAAGGGGAGAAATTGTTATAACTTTGGGGACTAGCACCATGTGGAACACCCTTTTCAGGACTACGGGACTGAATAGGTGACTCTTCAATATCCCTCAAGTTTGAGTCATGATCATAGGGACACCCCTCGCCATCACCAATAATATCTATGGAAGGACCAACGAATTCCTCTTCGAATGAATACTCGTCCTCAACATCTGAAGACGGAGAAAGAAGATTGAAAACAGGACTTCTATCCTCATATACCTTGACAGGAAAAATCTTACCATTGAGTGAGACGTCAATCGATTGGCAAATCTCTTCCATGCACTGAACAAACAACAAGATCTTTACCGGAGGTAATATTTTGGCATCAAAGTCTAACCTCCCAACCTCTAAGACACGACCAAAATCCTTAACAATAGCTTTGACCGCCCTAATATGTCTACCAAGAGCGGGGAGACCTTCAACATTGAGCCATACAAGCCTACCAACAGGTAACTCACTATCCTCCCAAGGTTTTATGTCGTCAAACCAATGTTGCAACCATACCCGATTATCTTCTATATTTTTAACCGCAATATCTTTAGATTTCCATTCAAAGAGGAAGGAGAGACCCCCAACATACCTGACCTTGCAGTCGATGAGGCCGTTATTTTCGACTATGTTCCACACGTTTTGAATAAACCGTTCTCGTCATTGTATTTGTATTCGCCGGTTTCACCGACTCTCTAACTTGCATTGGCGATGGCGTCCTCGACGACATCCTCACAGGCAAATGGACAACAGGTGGGATGCCCGCATTAACGGCATTGGAAGCAGTCGAATGTGTCTGCTTACTCGCAACCGGAAAACCACTAGTTTTCGCCTTTTTCGTCCTATCGGGTGTCTGAATATCATCCCACGAACTCCCATCCAATTCATCCATAGCCGAAAATGCATTCACACGATTCACATCATTCACGACATCATTCACCACACTATTCACATTCACAACTCTCTCATTCGCCAAATCGAAAACCCTTGCATTCGCCACATTCCCAACTCTCTCATTAACCCTTTTGTTTTTCGCCAATTTCGCTTGTATCGATCTAAACAAATCCTCAAAAATCATCAACATCTGATTAGCCATACCATGAACATCATCAGTTCTTCAATAAGGTGTAGATCGGTGGGAACAAAACATCATCAGTTCTAGGATTATACAACATCACATTCTCGAAAACCAATCTCAAATCAGCCGCGAAATCGCCCATAAACCATGTAGCATTGATACTGCATTTGGTATCAAACCCGTCTCCTTCATTTTCCTAAATATGTCATCTGCGTCCTCTGGTATCATACCCGTCTCCTTCATTTTCCTAAATAACTCATCACCCCTATTTGGATTATTATTATCTTTTTCTTGATCGTATCCGAGCTTAAACCTAGCAAGAAACCCATCAACATCCTCAACTTTATTCTCAGGTATTTAGAAACTCGGGTTTTTGTTCCTTTATCTTCATTATCATTATCATCGAAAGGGGTCAAAGATTGAGGTTTATCAGGTTTTCGGCTATCGAGTTTTCTTACTTCTCTACCATTAACTCTATAGTTACTATTATCATTATTAGAAACTTGGGTTTCTATTGGAACTAAAATTGGGTCTACCTCGGTTTCTTGGTTCATGATCATCGTCGATGTAGCCGGAGAGACGAGAAGATGATGACGGTGGTGCGTTGGAATGGTCAGGAGCGGCGGCATGACGATGGTCGACCAACGTCATTTGATCTGTTATTGTATTGTGATGAAAAGAATCTTGAATAAACACAATCAAAACATTTGTGGAAGTGGTTGGACTAAAATGCCCCTGCTGGTTAACGTCTAATTAGATGAGAGAAATCGGTCAAATAGGTCAAAAGACCGTCAACCCAATTCAGACAATCACAGGGACCATTGGTATAATTTTTTGCGATTTAAGATCAAACATGCAATTTCGGGACAACCACAAAGACCAAACATGTGTAATTAACTCATGTATGTATTTATCTCGGGGCATCTTGCCGCTGACACAAGTATTTATTTAAGCAACATGGCACACATTGTTACTTCTTAAAACTAAGAATAAGATATCGCAGTAACCTTTGGTAGCTAAACCCGGAAATTGAAATTTGCACTCTAGTTGATGAATCAACCGTGTGACCTAAAATTGATGCATCTTCCAGCCCATGATTGTTACTAATACGACATCGATTACAATACCTGATTCTGGAAGAAAAGGAAGGCATTTTGGGTATTTAGATTTTGGGAAATTAGGAATCGTTTGTTGAATAAATGGGATACAAGAAACCAACAAAAACAAGAAACAAAAGCTATAGATTCATACTGAGGGTGTAAGTAGGTTTTGGAGAATTCAAATTTCCACCAAGAGTTGAAAACTAGGATCAACACCACAGTCTGAGTGGCTTATTTATTTCATAAAGACTTTTGACAACAAAAACCTATTTCTCGTATGACTGTTGGAGCAATGACACTGCTACTCTTCTCAGCAGTTGAGTTAACGTCGTCAATGATCCCATCCCATGGTAGTGAAAAGTTCTTTTCACTGAGGATTTGGAGGGCGGCTGTTGGCAGCAGAGACTCTTGAACCCCACTCCAGCAACTCTTTGCTTGTATCGTCCTTGTGAACAATCACTTCAATGAAACACAAGCTATCCTTATGAGCTCCGTTGGCAGTCTCTATTGCTTCAACAAGCTCCTCCTCACAATGCACCTGCACAGGCTCAAATCAGTTTGATTAGTACCGCGATGCCGACCAATCTAACTATATATGGGTCAAACAATTTATATTTAAGTTCAAACAGGCTTAACAAGTAAAACAAAGAAACCGAGTCAAATGGATTGAAATATGTCAAAAGTGCAGATCTTATTATAACTATTGCAAATTGTATCTGAACAGCAACTGTTTTCAGAAAATTTTGCAAGTCCAAGATTATAACCCATATAGATAATGTTATGCACCAACCTCAACTTACTCTACCTATCGACCATAGAAAAGTTGTCATTACTATTCAGCCCCATTTTGCCACCTGTAACTTATTCTATTATTTTAGTTTTAGTTTTAGAACAAAGTTTTTTTTAGTATATCTCACCTTGCTGGTCCAGCACTTGCCCTCGCCATTGTGGATTGCATCAACAAAACCAGTGTAGTTCCAGTTCTTGATCACGTTGTAAGGTCCATCATGGATCTCTACTTCAATGGTGTAACCGCCATTGTTTATCAGGAAGATAATGGTGTTCTGCCCACATCGTAGCATTGTTGACACATCTTGGGCAGTAACCTGGAAGCTGCCGTCACCAATACAAGCAATCACTCGTTTAGCCGTTGCAGCCTGTGCGTACCCAAGCGTAGCACCCACTGACCAACCAATCGACCCGTATTGCATCTGAAACTCATACCTACAAAACCAATATACAAATTTGATAAAGGTGGTAATTAAGCTCAAATAGTTTAAGGATTGATTTAGTATTTTTTTTAGACATGAAACTGAGCCAAAACAAAAACTAGTCAAATTGGCCAAATATAATCGCAATGCATTCTAGCTCTTAAATCACATATATTCAGACTATTTTCAGTAAAAGTGTGTGGTATCTATACTAAGATCTATAGATTCGGCAAACAACGCCAATTGTACTCAAAGCTAGCCCATTTAACCCGGACACATTTGGACCCATTTATCCCCATGTTAATAACATTCATATCTATTAAGATAACCTGTGGTAATTAGTAAAGTACACTATATAGTTCGGCAATTTTAGCATTGTAGAAATTTTACCCGCATCCTTTTGGCAATTTCAGCTTCTGGCAATTAAACCAGGAATCTCCAGTTTCTGCAATGACAGCCGTATCTCCCGATAACATATTCTGTATGTGTTCAAACAGAACATTAACCCTCAATGGCTCTTTAGGATCACACTTGACAGGATGACCTTCCGGCACATAGATTCTATGATAGTTCTCATAGGCAGTTGTATTCTTCTTAAGCTTCTTTGCTAAACCTTGTAAGAAATCCTTCATCAACACACAGCCAAAAGTTGGCCCGTTACCAATCACTACTCTATCAGGCTGCAAGATTATCGCCTTTTCTTTTTTCAGAAGGAGAGAATAACCCACCGAGCTGTAATCATTGAATATAGGTCCAGCAATTAAGTAAGCATCAGCAGATTCAACCATTTCTGCACAAAAAGCTGTGCTTACGGCACCCCAATAAGTTCCAATGAAATGATTGTGGTGCTCTGGAACCATCCCTTTGGCTGATGGCATCACAGCAACCGCATAACCACAAGCATCGGACAATTCAACAAACGCCTCGCATGCCTTTGCAACACGAATTTTAGGCCCGCCAACCATCACTGGCTTCACTGCCTTATTCAAGAACTCAGCCGCTGCCTCAATAGCTGCTTCCAAACCCATGTGATTACTCAACCTACAACACATCCATACACCCAAAATTTTGAATTAAATTGAATACAATAATCGAGTTATGAATTATGCCATACTGAGTTCGAGAATACTTGATAGAGCTTAATTACTTGGGTGAGATAGAAAACGGAACTGGTTCATGGGTAAAAGTAGGATGAGGAATTGCAGGCAAATTGCAGCTGATACTGATGTAAACAGGTTTGCTTTCTTTTAAAGCAGTTGAAATCGCAGTATCGATAAGTTCATGTGCATCTTCCAAATTGTTAACCACAGCCTGCATTCAAATAACAATTACTATAACTAAGAAACAACATGCAGTCCAGCAATCAGCAGATGAAGTACAAGCTACCAATCTTAAGTTGCTCGAAAACCACAGCTCAAAATCAATATTATAAAATGAAATGGATGAATGAATGAATTCACACAACATCTGGTCAAGCAATCATAGTTTAATTATCAAGTTATGGCCATACCGAGAGTACAATATGAAATCTTGCTTTGGTCTCTTCTTGTAATTATACTACTTGTTAAATTGTAGTAATTAGAGTTCATTTCTCTAGTAATTTAACTTCTTTAAGTAACGAGACATGGACCTAAAAAATACCCATAGTTCTATCAATTTTGGAACCAAATATTTTCTTTTCATTATTATCTTCTTATATGTGTCATCTCATTGTTAGGTCCACGACTTGCACCCAAAAATCATTTTTATACTAAAAAAAAAAAACTACAAAAGTGTGTATGTTGGTTACTAATCCATGAGGATTCCACCCACTTCCAAACCAGACTCTATTAGCTTTTCTGTAGTAGTTTGCGCTTCGTTAGGAGTGGTATTGCACAAATATAGTTCAAACTTCTCTCATTTTAGTAAATTTAGTGATGATAGTGGTCACTATAAGTGGCAAAATCTGTTGGTCGGGTCGGGTCAGGTTACGGGTCTGGATGTGTTTGGGTTTAAACGGGTCCGGGTCTAGATGGATCATTTAGAACTATGGGTCTAAACGGGTCACAGTCAAATGGATCTCGAGTCGAATTGACCCGTTGAGTTTTCGCAATTTTTTTTGTTAAGAGTGAAAAATGAAAAAAAAGTGAAGAGGTGTTCAAATTTTATTTTCTTACCCTTTACACCCGCCCTAGATCCGTTGGTTATGTTAAACAATTAGAGGTTATATCAAATACACATTTAGACCAGTTTAAAATATAGAGACACCCAACAAAACTAAATCACCTCCTAAATATTAACCAACTTAAGACCTGTAAATAGATGAGTCTAAAATTGCCACTTATAATGGTCAGAAGCTTATGCGAGCTTTGGTAATTAAGACGGAGTGTCTAAGGGTGTGTTAGTTGGTGAAAAATACCCCATTTTCCAGGAAATTTTTTGCAAAGAACTTAAAAAACCCGTTTACTCACAGATTTTTGAGAAAATTTTCTAAATGAATGAAAGTCTCATTTTTTTTATTTTAACCAGAATATTGAAAAGAGCTCTTTACTCTTTCTTACTAGTATATTTTTTCTTCCGCTTTTTATACACCGCTTTGCACTTTTCTGTTTTCCAAAATAGATCATCTAAATGCGATTTCTAAACTTATAACACTATTCTAGGTATAACAAAACACTTGAAAAAGAAATCGAAATAGAAAATTAAAGATATTTTTCTCAACTAAACGGACCTTTTTTGGTCAACAATTTCTCTCCCATATAACATACCAAACAGATCCAGTTTAAAAAATCAAAACAATTTCCACCAAATCCAAATAAAAACAAATAAAAAAAAGGTTTTATGAATACTACCTGAAAGCAAGTAACCGTCTGAAAACAACGAAGCTCCTGAGTAAAATCAGGCAAGCCAATAGTATGATGAAGAATTCTATTAGTACCATAATCATTAGAATTAGGTCCACCAACAATACATATCAAAGGCAAATTCTCACTATAAGCACCAGCAATAGCATTAAGCACACTTAGTCCACCAACAGTAAACGTAACAACACATGCACCAACACCACGACACCTAGCATACCCGTCAGCTGCGTATCCCGCGTTAAGTTCGTTACAACAACCAACTAGGTTAAGTCCAGGCTCAGCTATCAAGTGATCAAGTAACGTCAGGTTGAAGTCACCTGGTACTGAGAACACGTCAGATACTCCTATTTGGACTAAACGACGAGCTAAGTGACGGCCCAATGTGGAGTCGGAGTAGTTGAATGGGATGCTGGTTGGTTGGACCGTCGTAACGCCACCGTGACGTGGTGGACAGGCTAGTTCACCGTTTGGGTTGGTGATCATGTCTTCTGAACCTATCTTCGTGTCCATATTTTCTAAACTGACACGTGCTTGGTTCGAGAATAGTCTGTGATGTGTAAGAAGAAAAAAGTGATTTGTAGTTTTCTAGTGGTAGCAGGAACTAGGAAAGGTGAGAAGGCATATTTATATTTGGTGTGAGGGGGACAACAAATACAATCGGCTAGTTTTTACAAATGGTTTTCTCTTAAACAAGTAACCCTTAAAACAACTAACTTTGCTCGTAAGAAGTTTTTATTCGGCTGGGGTGACTGCAGGGGTGAGCATCGGTTCAAAACTGAACCGAATCGAACCGAAAACCGAGTTTGAGGAAAAACATGAAACGAAACCGAACCGAGGTTCACCGAGAAAAATCAAAAACCGAACCGAATAGATAGTTTAGGCGTATTTTTCTTGGTTTTAACCCGAACCGAACCGAAACTGAACCGAACCGAAAAAGCCAAAAACTATTAATATACAAAACTGAAAACCGAACCGAAAATGGTCGGTTCGGTTTCGGTCGGTTCAGCTCGGCTCGGTTTGTCGGTTCGGTTCGGTTTTCGGTTGGTTTTGCTCAGCCCTAGGGGTAAGTGCAGTAAAAGAAAAATAAATGAGAAACGAACAAATTCTAAGGGTCCGTTTGCTTTGTAGATGAGTTTAAGATTAGAATTTGAATTTGGTTTGTAGAC
This sequence comes from Tanacetum coccineum, assembly GCA_026074375.1. NCBI lineage: Eukaryota > Viridiplantae > Streptophyta > Magnoliopsida > Asterales > Asteraceae > Tanacetum > Tanacetum coccineum. Next base: position 16,182 of record BQNB010113639.1, read on the forward strand.
GGGTATAAGGGTCCGTTTGGTTTGTAAGCGGGTTTTGGATTTAAATTTAGGGTGCGTTTGGTATGTGGGGATAACCCACTTTAGGCTGAAAGAGATATTAAGGATGCGTTTAGTTAGGGGAAAACACCCTTATTTTTCACAAAATGTTTTGTGGAAAACAAAAAAAACAGAGATCGCGTTCAAATCGTCGTTTTCCAACAAAATTCACTACAAAACACAAAATCCATATTTTCTCCTTTTATACACAAAACTAGAAAATAATTTTATTTTGTTTTCCCCGTTTTCCTTTTATGACACCCGGATCTATTTTCCTCCTTATTTCCTTCGTTTTTATACGGTTTTGTACGTTTTAGTACGTTTTTATAAGTTTTTTGATGTTTATGTACGATTGCAGATTTTTTTTACTTTTTCGTCTGTTTTTTTACGATTTCGACAGCTTTTTTACGTTTTAGCCTGTATTTTTACGTTTCCTTCCGTTTTTTTTCGTTTTCGTCCGTTTTTTACGTTTCCGTCCGTTTTTTACGTATTCGTCCTTTTTTTACTTTCTCGCCCGTTTTTTTACGTTTTTGTCTGTTTTTTACGTTTTCACCCGTTTTTTTTTACGTTTCGTACGTTTTTTACGTTTTCGGCAGTTTTTTTACGTTTTCGTCCGATTTTTTACGTTTTGGTCCGTTTTTTTACGATTTGACAGTTTTTTACGTTTTCGCCCGTTTTTTACGTTTTCGTCCGTTTTTAACGTTTTCGTCCGTTTTTACGTTTTCGCTTCTTTTTTTTACGTTTTCGTATGTTCTTTTTACGTTTTTGTCCCTTTTTTTTACGTTTTCGTCAGTTTTTTTACAATTTCGACAGTTTTCTTTATGTTTTCGTCCGTTTTTTACGTTTTCGTCTGTTTTTCTCCGTTTTCGTCCATTTTTTTCTGTTTTCGTTCGTTTTCGTACCTTTTCGTCTGTTTTCTTCGTTTTCGTCCGTTTTTTACGATTGCGTCTGTTTTTTACGTTTTCGTCCGTTTTTACGTTTCGTCCGTTTTTTTACGTTTTCATACGTTTTTTATGTTTGCGTCAGTTTTCGTACGATTTCATCCGTTTTCGAACGTAATAAAACGGAAGTAAAAGCACGAAAACGTAAAAAATGGATGACATCGATAAAAAGTACGAAAACGTTAAAAACAGACGAAAACGTAAAAAAACGGACAAAAACGTAAAAAACGGACGAAAAAGTTAAAAAAAGGAAACGTAAAAAACGTACGAAATCGTAAAAAAAGGCGAAAACGTAAAAAACATACGAAAACGTAAAAACCAGACGAAATCGTAAAAAAACATACAAAAACGTAAAAAAACGGACGAAAACTTAAACAAATGGACGAAAACGTAAACAAACGTACGAAAATGTAAAAAAAATTATAAAAATGGAAAAATATACGAGTCGTCGTGCTGCGCGATGTGCTCTAGGGTGATGTTAAAATAGATATGGTCATGTGTGGGTGTGTTTAGAGACGAAATTATTGTTTTTATGTTGAATCATACTATTGTGAAGATCTTTTTCATGTTGATTGATGTTAAAGTTTATTTTTTTAATTCATTACTTTCTCGTTTTAGAAAGTAAACGCGTTTTCTAATTTTAGTTTGCAAAATGGAAAACACAAACATATGTTCTCTAACTAAACGCGTTTTTCAAATTTTTAATTGTTTTGTGGAGATGAAAACCCTCTCCTTTTTTCCTACAAAACAGAAAACAAAAAATGATGAAAAATGTTTTTCAACTAAATGCAACCTAAATACTTTGTTTCGTTTCTCATTATTAGGCACACGCGCCACCTTGCTACCCGAATCTTAATTCTATGTCTATTCATGAGTTTTGAGTCTTTGGTCTATTTCTATCACTAAAATATATTTTTAAAATCTACAAAATTCTCCTAGCCACATGTTGATACTTAACTTTAATTTTAAATTCAAAAGTAGCAAAGTTCATTTCAATCAATTTATAAAAAATATATATTTTTAAAATAATAATTAATTTTCTTTTTCCTTATCTTCTATCAAACTTTTCTCAAATCTAAATCTAAATCCAATCCTACCTACAAATCAAACAGACCCTTAGGTTTGGATTTAAGTTTGAAATAAAAATATATATATATATATTATTATAAAAAATGAGAAAATATATACTTAAATAAGTATATTTGAAAAAAAAAAATTATTATTAAAAAATGACAAGATAGAGAGAAAGAAAAGGTGGGCCCCAACAATATTACAAATCTTGTATATCCTTTTACTTTTTCAAACAGTAGGTGTCAGTGAGGTTAAAGCCTAATTTGTAATCTCAGCTTTGCAACCAAACGTTGTTTTACTGTCTTTTCAGTCACATACCCAGAACAAAGTAGGCAACCAAACAGCACCTAATGTTAGAATTTGGGTTTTAGAATAGGAGAAGGTTTTTAACTTTCAAATTTGATGTTTTGTTTCTCACGGGTTTAGTTTAAAAATGTATCTATTTATTATTGTTGGAGAACATGAAAATATTAACCACTAAACCAACATAACATTTCGTTTTGTTATTGTCGGGCAACATATTAACCATAACAGCAACATAATGTTTCGAACATATATTAGCACAAAAGGTTTCAAAATCAAAATAATATAACCCACGCCAAAAAAAATGAAAGATAGTTTAGATGGATACGTTAGTAAAAGTAACAAAAAAGAAAGATCAGGACAATCTGAGACACTTCAAATATTTGCATTTTCTCTTCAATTATTGAACATTTGAGACACCAAATCTTTTCTAAAGTTAGACCTGTAGGTGATCAATGGATCCATTTATCGGCTGAGGTCAGGGTAGCTTCAAAGTATGAATAAGCTCATATTAGAGAGTGATTTTTTTTTACTATTTTATAAGTTTATTGAAAAGAAAAATGTAAGGAAAATAAAATTTAGAGCTTCACCCTCTTATGTTGATTAGAGGGTGTTATTTATAGTCCTAACACAAGAGAAGTTTTCACTAATTACACTTCTAGCCCTTGTGTTTTAACTTACTAATAAACAAACGTAATTCCCATAATGACATCACATTTTTCATTCCTAACAATCTTCCCTCAATGTGGCGGCATGTGGGATTACTTACAATGTATCCTACAATTACAAATAAAGTAAAAGAATTTCAACGTCCTTCCAAAGCTGAAGATATTTGCAGTTTTCTTTGTCTTTAACATGTACTTCAGCTTGGATCTTTTCTTCACTTGTAGTAAATTAAATTGTTTTATATGATTAAACTGAGTTGGACTTTCATCCTAGTTCATACTGCATGTCTTTAAGTTAGTTCATCTAACTTCTTTTTGGTTGTAAAAACAAATAGATTAAAACCTCACTAAAGTTTTTGAAATAGATTCCCCCAAAATAGACAAACATTTGAAGCAAATCTGAAACTTTGATGTACGTTACACATAATCATTTAATTTAATTTTAGTTGTTTTAAGTTGAACATAATCTATAGAAGATAAAGTAAACCACACTCAGCAACAAATCTGAATTCTTCATTACGGTTAAGTAGTAAATCCGTTCAGGGGAACATGCAAGAAATCAACAAGATCTTCTCACGTATGTACATACTTCACACAAAACAACCCGTAGAGGTCGAAACTATAACATCAAAGTCAATTAAGTCCCGGATGTTGTGTACATCAAAGTCAACTAAGTCCCGAATGTACACATTTCTTCCCCTTAATTGTGACAATCTATCGAAATATTCAATCAAAAGAGAAGATAGTCGAAATAGTATGAAAGAGAATAATACAAGGACACCTTTCTTCCCCCTAATTGCATTCGATGACCATCGAAAAAATCATAATCAGTATACGCCTGAATATTTGATAGTATGACCATGTGTGAAGTATCATTAGTTCGGTTAATCGAAAAAATCCCGTGAGAATCAACTGTTGATAAAAAAAACCTTTATGCGTTTCTCCTCTGACTAATTCATTTTCAACCTCTTATTCTGTCAGCTCTTTGTAATGACTACTGATGGAGAAAACTCAGTATTACAAACTTGATGCTGAAGTAGAATAACCCAAACTTATGTCTTATGTCTTGTACTATCCATGTGACTTCAAACTTATACTGAATACTACCACGTAATTTCGTGAAGTATAAGTAGACCTAAGTCTCTTGACAAATCCTTAAATAATGAGACACCGAGCACTACAATGTAACTCCTTCAAGTGATAGCAAATGTGCACATTGAGCACCAATTTCTGCGTTTGTGGATCACACATTGCTAGATTTGACAAGTCTTCATCAACACTGGTTATAAGCTTGAACAAGTTATCTTTAAAAGTCATCATCCAACCAACCTCGACTTTTAAGATATGATAAGATCACTCACCCGTAAATGATAAGTGTAAAATACACATATCCGTTATTTCCAAAAATGACCCTAAATGACCACAAATACACTAAAAATAGAAAAAATATATTTGTTTTTGTGTTTTGTATGTGCAGGTACGGATATATCAAAAATCTCAAGAAAGCCATCAAAAACAGAAAAACACGGACACGAGAACGGAAGAGCGTGCAAGAGCCGGAAGCCAAAGTCAAAAAGTCAACTCTTAGTCAACAGAAGTCAACCACTAGAAGACAAAAATCCAAAAGTTACAAATCCAATCCTTTAAGTTTCAGAAACTTACACAATTAGTCCCTAAACCTAAATGGGCCTAATCTTTCCTTTACCCCTTACCCGGATCAAAAAGCCCATTACCCTTAGCCCATTTACCCCTTTTCATATAACTACAAGGACCATTTCTGTCAATTTTATAACCTATTTTACACTACACCTTTAATAAACCAACTACAAGGACCAATCTTGCAAATAGCCAAAGTTCAAACGACTTTTACCCTGTTGACAGTTAAAAAAGGTGCCAATGCTTCGTTACTGTTCATTCATCGTCCCGAGTTACCCACAGGTTAAAATAAAGGGCTTTTCAAAATTGAGGGTCATGAAAGGTAATTCAAGTGTAGAAGAATGAGTTGGCAGGGTAATACATCATCAATCAACCTTATTGGTGGAAACCCACAAGGGGAATGCCACGTCAATGTGAAGAAACACACAAGGAGCTAATTTTTACACTATATCTACTCTCAGAAGAAGCACACAAGTGTCACATCACGGATTGCCAAGCTGGCAATCCGTGTGAGATATTTAGTGATCCAACGGCCAATAATTATGACTTAATGATTGAAAGATGATCAAGGGTTGATATTGACAGGAGCGTCTAACAGAAATCAAGGCCTAGAAGGTTCAGCAAGAGGCTATAAATAGGCCCTCACTCACACACAATATGATATTCTTTTTCCTGTTTTTACCTAGTAGTAGCTTAGTAGATTTTAGTTTAAAATAGCTTATTGTAATTTTCTTTTAAAATCAGTTGTAATTTTCTTTTAAAATCAGTTGTAATTTTCCTTTCAAGTTATGTAATCAAGCTTTTATTAATGAATTTACGTTTTGCTTTTAAATAATCTGTCAAAAATCCTCTAAGTTTTCAATAATCTCATATGTTAGCCACTGTATCAAAAGCTTCTATAAGCTTCTCATAAGCTCATTCAAGTCTATAAGCTTGAATTTGAGCTTAAATAAGCCTTAAATTTACTTTAAAACTTTAAAATCAGTTAAACCTCGTCTTATTTGGGATTTGAGCTTATGGAAGGGGAGTCAAATATGTAAGGACTCC
>BQNB010113640.1:0-17905 GCA_026074375.1 Tanacetum coccineum
ACAGACCAAGTTCATTTGTATATATTGGGGTGCATGTCTGTTAAAGTTCAATTCATATATAGTCATTAAATCCAAATATTTGTTCTTATAGCATAGCTTTCTTACGATGCTACCTTTAGTTCTTAAGGTAATTCATCTTAGTTTATATGCTTCTCTAAGTTTATGTTGCTGTCTGGCGACGGTAAATATCCCTAGAAATAGTTTGGTTCAAGCTGTTTATGCGTTTGGAGACTCCTTTGCTGATTCGGGGAACAATAACAATCGAACCTCAGTAATCAAGGCTAATTTTCCCCCTTATGGAAAGGATTTCATGGGTGGGATATCGACCGGGAGGTTCACCAATAGGAAGACAATCGCCGACTACGTTGGTAAATAACAAACGCACATACTGTTACAGTAATTTTTAGACAATTTTTTACAGAACTATACCACATATATAATATTATCTCACAATATAATTTAACCACTTAAAACTTTTCGATATCAAATCTGAAGTTGAGAAACTAGGAGTGAAGGACTATCTTCCAGCATATTTGGACCCGGCGTTACAAGATACAGATTTACCAACTGGGGTATGTTTTGCCTCTGGTGGTGCTGGGGTAGACGAGCTAACATCCACAATACTGGTATGCATGCTATATTTATACACAATTACACTGGCCTTTTGGTTTTGTACACATATTATTTATGTTCCAAATATTGATCTCTAACCTCTGTCTATGCATTTTTCGGTGTTGTTACTTCAAATCTTTTGGATGTTAGAACGTTTGGTCATTACAAGATCAATTAGAATTTTTCAAAGAGTACATTGTGAAGCTCAAGAGAATTGTTGGAGAAGAAGAGGCAAATCAAATAACAGCAAATGCTTTGTATTTGGTATCATGGGGCTCTAATGATTGGGCTGTGTACACGGCTGTTCCAATTCGAAGATTACAGTACAATGTGCCTGCTTATTCTAAGCTGTTGGCAGACAAGGCTGAAAACTTTATACAGGTAATTTTTTTTTTGTCTATTGGAGTTTCATTATTGTTGAACATGCTCAGACCTAAACAAAAGTTTCCTAATTTCCTTGATAAAAATCCAATATCTACTCTTCAATCTCATGCTGCAAGACAAGTAAAGCTTTTATGAAACACATACAATTTGCTTCAATTTAAGTAAAAACTTCCTTTCAGAAATCAAGACATAAACACACCTTAAGTTTGAAAAAATATTAACTGCCGATACTTGACTTGTACGTATAGAGGTTATTTATTGATGTTCCCAAAATGTATTTCAGGAACTGTACAACTTAGGAGCAAGAAGGATGGCTTTCTTTAATACACCCGCAATCGCATGTTATCCATTAACAAGAACAGTAGCTGGAGGACTACTTAGAAAGTGTAGCCCAAAGTTCAACGAAGAAGCACATTCCTTCAACAACATGATAATAGGTCGGATCGAACAGCTTAACAGCACTCTACCCCAGGCCAGGTTTGCCGTTGCTGATTACGAAGTACTACACAATTGTCAATGAGATCATCGAACATGCTGACGAATATGGTACACACTAGATACAATGTTAAACTTCAGCAGTGAAAATTTTACTAATAATGCCCCTAAAGTATACAGTTCTGTGATCAGTTTGAGTAATATAATTCACCTTTTACACCAAAAAAAGTATACAGTTCTGGCAAACATGATTGAAAATTTTAAGCTCCCATTGAAATATGTCGTGAAATGCTTCTTTCGGATGGAAGTACTAATTAATTAACAAGAGCAAAATGAATTTAAAACTTTACACTTCTCTTGACACTTGTGCTATATTCTTCTGACAGAATTGTAGATGGAATTATATTGTGTTAATATATAATTTGCCCCATCTTCATTGCATATAGCTTGTAGGTTCTTTTGGTTTATGTTTTATGACGAACATTTTGAGCAGCGGGTTACATATTATTATTGCAGGCTTCACTGTTCTAGACAAAGGCTGTTGTGGATCGGGAGTGGTAGAGGCTGCTGTTTTATGTAACCCGCTCAGCACAACATGCCTCGATGACTCTAAATATTTATTCTGGGATAGTGTCCACTTAACAGACAAAGGATACGATATTGTTGTGGATCATGCTCTCCCAAGGTTGATGTATAGTATACTCTAAAGTTCATCACGAACCTAATAGTAGCCATGGAAATAACGGATCTTACTCCAAGTGGATTGGTGGCATGTTTAGTGTTATGGTCAATGCATTTGAACTCATAATCTTATTTGTTTATGTAATGGCGAAAGTGTTGAAGATACAAGTTATAAAGCTTGTAATATAAATTTACGGGCTATTTTTGCCTATTTTTAAGATGAGTGTTATTTCTAGTTAATATTTAAATTAAAATTTTAATTACATTTATTTTTTCGAATTTAAATATCTTATGAATCATTAATTGGTATATAAAACAAATTATACCGTTACAACAAACATTTAATTAATTTTTATATATGGGCACTTTGATATACTTTCGACAAATTTTATTTTATTTCGTTTTTTCACGTTTTCTTTGCTGTATCGAAATTCGAATGACATATCACATATGATATACTAATATCGAAGTTCGAACACTAAAATCTGTACTAAAATTCACATACTTATTTGTCAAGAAATCAAGGAATTTTTTTGTTTTTTGCAAAGAAAAACACACATTCATGGCTTTCCAAGCGTATATAACACAATTTATTCGAATTATAGGTTATAGCAATTCATTTATGAAAGTTCTATAATCACATGTGAAAAACAGATTTGGTAAAAATCAAACGTGATTGAGATCACGTGTGAAAAAAATCAGATGTGATTTTATGTGTTTTATACAACTTTGACAAGTTTACTTCACTAATCTACAATTAGAAATATAACAATTGAGTCATGTATCTAGGATAAAGACCGAGTGACAAACTGGGCTAGGATAAAACTAAATGGGTTGTCGCATTGTTACTGGGCCGGGTTCATTAATATGCGGTTTTAGCGCTGAATGATTTTACTCACTGAATGATTCAAAAGTTCTGTATGATTTGGTTCTGATCGTTTGTTAGTTGGTCTGAACCGACAATCTGAATGACTAATATTATGATTTTAATCATTGACGTGAAGATTATTTTTTTATAGTTATTATGTGGATATAATAGCATTTGCCTTTCACTTAACAATACAAGAATCATAATATTTAAATATACAAGAACCAACATAAGTTAAAAGGGGTGTATGCATCAATATACATACGTAAATTATTAGATCATGACCAATTATGTGTCAGCCACTCAATAATGAAAAGGAGTTACATAAAAATATAAAACGAATATATAAAGAGAGGAACATGATAATAAAATAATATATAAAGATACGTGAATTGAATGGTTTAGGGACAATATTTTGTAGAATCGGTCAGTGCCATTTCATTCATTCAGAGATGCCATTATTTTTCAGTCAAACACATCATTAACTGTCCGTTTCAACGTTCAGTGCTGGCCCATTCCATTAAGCGGCAATCAAACACCCCTAAGATTAAAGAAATAATTTAGGGATTTTAAAAAATTGCTAAATCATTAAGTTACATTTAGTATATAGATAAATGTGTTATACATTGTTGAAAAACTATAAAAGCCTATTTTCCATGAAAAATGGTGAAAGTTTTAAATAATTTAGAAAACGTTATGTCAATTTTTTACATGTTCAGATATTCGAAAATTCAAATTAGTGTTCAGTTACATGTGATTTCTCATACAAGTTTAAACAATGAAAAAAGAAGAAGATAACAAGAGACCAAAAAATGTGGAAAACGAAAAAATAAGTTTGTCGGAAGTATATCAAAGTGCTCATCTATAGAAAGATAATTAAATACTTGTCGCGATGGTTTTTTTTTTTTTGGATTAACGATTAACGTCTTTGTGGAAACTAGAGGGGGGGTTTGAATAGTTCCACCGTTAAATTTCATTTTAAAAGTTTGCTTATAAAAATCATAGATTTGAGTTTATGTGATATCAACCAACAATGTGTATGAACAATATATCTACTTGTAAACAACACATACACAATATAAACTATAGCTACAAAATATAAAAGACAAGATGAAAGTAAAGAGATAAAACAATCAAACCACAACACCGAGAATTATAGTGGTTCGGTTACGAAGCTCTTCTTCGCCCTATTCAACTCCTCGATTATCCGACTCGAGATTTCACTATGTCAACAGGCTCCCTTCAGGTGGAGAAAACCTGTACACGTCGCTTATACCAATTTTCAACAATAAGCTAAATGTCGAGTCCCAATCTTACTAGAATCAATCTACCACTTCACAAGTGTATTTTAAGGCCTAAAATACTACCCGACACACAAGCAACACTTCCAAATTTATATACTATCCGGATCTACACAACTATACAAGAATGTAAATAAAGATATCAAATTTAGGGGAAACACTAATCTACAACACTTCGTTTCTTGTCGAATACGAGTGTTCTTCTCTTGCACTTGAGGAAAGAAGAATGGCTTGTTAAACAAAATTAACCAAGTTAGTGATCAAAGATTTAGAAGGATTTTAGAGACATGTAAAGAGAGACTTAGAACAGAAAAACTATGTGCAAAAGGTTAAAAAATAGCTAGAAATACTCCAGTATTTATAGGTAAGAGAGAAAGGAGCATTTCTCCTGAGGACGGTCCCATAAAGGTGGACGGTCTCAGATATATATGAGGGCCGTCCTAGCTAGATGCTCCCTTTATTATCTTTTAGTGGAGAAATGTTTATCTGGTGCAGTTTGAACCTTTTTAGGGGGGAAAACCATATTTGAATATTTATAAATAAATATAATATTTCTTTATTTATAAAAATATTTGTATAATGTATTTTTATAAAAAGGTTTTATTACATTTGTAATAATATAATGTTTAAGACAAAAAGGTATATCTTTGATCACTTAACAAGATTTTTATACCTTAAGTGATTTACGTCGAAATAGAAATTTATGACTAATAACGTGTATACGTTTATTTTTATCGTAGAACGTTTTTACATTTTGTCATCTTCAAAACGTAGAGAGGTCGAAAAATATAAATAACGTTTTTAAATATTATTTGTATTATCAGGCTTAAGAGGTATTACTTTTTGAAAAGAAGAGGATGTAAGTGAATTGGTGATCTAATCTAAAAATTAATCCCTTAGTATGTAAGGATAAGTTTGGTATGTATATGAACTTAAATATATTTGTAATAGTTATCAAATTGAGTTAATATACAAATATGTTACTAAACTTTATAAGAAAGATCACATATGTTATTAAACTTTCATTTTGTTCACATACATTACTGAACTTATAAAAAATAATCGCCTAATTAAGTTTCTGAACTCATAAAAACACGACATTTATGTTACTTGATTTAAGTAAAAATATACATTCAAGTCACTCAAATTAACAATAAAAAGTTGATGTGGGGGTTGCAGACTCACAAAAAGTTTTACAACTCCCTAGACAGTGTGCCTAACCGTTATAGTGTAGTATAGGCAAGACTCGGGGGGTTGTTATTGTTCTCTTCGGGAGTAGCGTGTGAAGGTTCGAACTAAATGTAACTAAAGTCTAAGGGTTGAGAGAAGATTATTTTTGTATTTTTATATTTTATGAAAGCAGGTAAAATCTCTGGTTTGAAGGGGGTTTTGTTTTAAGCTAATTAAACTAATAAACTAAATTAAATCTAAATCTAATCTACTAGTGGAAACTCATATAGGTAACTAACGTGTTCACTTAATCATGCACTACTCCTTAATTTGCTCTTCCTAATCCTATTGCTTTGTCACACTTGTGATGTAATGTGTAAGTATTTCCTATTTCATGAATGAATTACACGAACCCGCTGTCTATGTAATATTCCATTAAGGCAACGCACAAGTAAGGTAGTATGAAGACTATTACAAAGCCCCTAAAAGTATATTACATGCATTAAAACACATAAAAGGTGATCAACCATATTAGGGCAAGGTAGTATGAAGACTGTTGCGATGATATTCTTTCTACATAATCACGTTTCCCTAGACGTCTTTGCAAGTAATTAAAAAGCTAGTGTTCTAAAGCAATAGAATAAGGATTTACAAACTAAGTTTCATGCAATCATAAGCAAACACTAATTAATTTATCCTAGCATGTTATAAGAAAATAAAGAACAACAATTAATCAAACAATAAGCCATATTGAAAGATTAATGAGATAGGAGATATTCACTTGATTAAAACATGGAGTTAAGGTTAATACAAGAGGGTTTAAGAACCCTAAAGTTGACCTAAAACCTGATAATTTTCGTACCCTAAGTACGACTCTCGAATCCCACAAGTTTCACCTTTTAAAACCCTAAAACTGAGTTTGTATATATAGAAAAAAAACTGCGGCATCATTATTTTATAGTTGTGACGCCGTCGCCACGCCAAATCTTATAAGGTTTCATTAAGTCGGTTAAGTCATGACGCCGTCGTAAGAATCATGACACCGTCTTTAAGGCCTTCTGACGCCATTGCTAGAAATCACGATGCCGTCTCCTCGGCTTGTATGGTTTTTCTTCATCGACTTTGGTTTAGAGTTGTAATCTCGTCCGTTTCTTCCCAAAATGAGCCCAAGTCACGTGTATTTCCTCCAAATGAGATCCAAGTGCTAAAAATACAAAAAAAATGATTAAGCACGTATTTTGAGCATATTTGCATGATTTAGGGGGTTAAATGACCCTGAAAAAGTGTATAAAATGACACCTCATCAAATACCCCTACACTTGGGATTTGTTGTCCTCAAGCAAATAGGGTTTTTTACCTAGACAATAGCAATATCAAGGGCATTTAACTTACTTTTTAAAGATAGTTTATGACACAAACAATTAGACCTTATAATTAAAAGCGCGAAAATTATATACTAACATCTCACATAAGTGTTTGGATTCTCTCTTTCTCTCGGGTGTATAATGAAATATAACAATATGGGAAACGGAAAATTAACACTTATTACCTGTCATAGCATATAAATTACCATAATCTTGATAAAAGATCAAACCTCCACCGCTATGGCGTAAGCACCTAGGAATTACTATCAAAGAGGTCTTTAAAGGGTTGTGATGTTTTTGGTGTAAGTTAAACGGAAACAGAAACGGATGGTATATATTTTGGGTGGATTTAGGTGGGGGTGTGTTAATTAAATACAAGAATACATGGTAGCCTGTACATTTTTTCTTCTTCTTTTTTATATATTTTTTTCGATTTGTTTTCACTTTCTTTTGTATACTTTTGCCCTGCCATCTGCTAAAACATAAATAATACATGACTTGGGGTTTATAATTGCACCTCTACACTTGAGTTTGTGATACTCATAAACATAAACTAACTAATGACCCAAATTAGAAGGATCTTTTTTTGGGTAAAAGGTTTCCCCGGTAAATATATTACTCCAAAAAAGCGATTCAGTACAAAGGATGTGGTTGAGTCCCACATCTCAGCCCGTTACATAGGCAAAAAAGTAAACATAACAAGCACAACTACTCTATAGGAGGATAATACTAAGACTAGATTACAATTGACGCAACAAACATCCAAAAATCTATTTCTTCTTCTTGCCATGGACCGTGATATCAAGATCATCACAAATAGATTGAAGGTGCTTAGACAAATCATGATTCTCATACATATCGTCATCATACGGGTCATAATCATAATTATCCAAATAAGAATCCCTCCGTTGTTCCAACAAGATATTAGTACCATAACCTTTATCACTTCCATCTTTACCACTCGTTGATATCCTTAAGTTAGCAGTTTCATTAAAGACCACTTCCACTTCACTATCACTTTCTACAATACCTGTAGGAACTAGCGGGTTCTTGTCATTATCCAACAACCTAAGTTTACCTTTACAAATTTGTCATCCTATTTTATCAATTTTCTCACCAATAGGAGTATTACTAGAATTGGTACCAAACTCCCCATCATTATTGACCGAATTAAGAACATCAAATTGATTTGAATTACTAACCTCAATAATAGGTTCCACACCATTCTTCTTGTTACAACTAGAACTAGCGGTAGGCTTTTTGAGAATAGGTAGATATTCTTTATGAGGTTTAAAACCTATTTTTGGACCAACCAGAATACCTCAAGGAGTTTGACTAGGCTTCATCACAGTCTTCTTCTCACCAGCACTTGTATTCTTCAGACATTCCTCATGAATATGTCCAAAACCCTTACAAGCCGAACACTTAGGAGGTTTCCACTCATACTCAAGACAGACATTACATGTATAATGGCCCTCTCTAGTAATTGTAGGCATAGCCACAAAAATGTTATCTTTCAACTCCACATCAGATCGAAGCTCAATTATAACTCGAACATAGCTTGACCTACCCCAAGATTGCATGCACATATCAGATGTATAAGAGTCAAGCATTAGAGGCTTAACCAGTTTAGTAGTAATGGCACTTAAGCCATCCTCGTTGAAAGCCGTAATAGGTACACCATAGAGTTTAACCCAAACTGGAACAATACAAACATCTTCCTTCAATAGGTTCTCATCCGGGTGCCATTTCTTCAGGATGATCGGGTTATTCCAGATAAACCATGGACCATTCTCAAGCATAGCATCTAATCCGTCCATAGAGCTAAATTGAAAGGAGAATAATCCAGTAGACGAGCTGAACATTGAGCGAATAAGCCTATATTTACCCCAAGTATTCCTAACATAGTTAGCAACAACAAGCTATGCCACCTTCTTCCCTAAGAAAAAACCATAAGTTGTATTAGCAAATTGTTCACTAACAGCATGATAGAATCCACAGGAACAACCACATCAATCCTATTACCCTCGGGTGTACACAAAGTATGAACACTCACCTTGTTCCCACTTGTTTTACCCGTAGTAGTAGCATAAGAGGGCTTACCGGGAGCATTACCAGCTGTAGCATTAGCATCCTGCGTAGGTAGTGGTGGGTTTGGTCCCACATCAAGATTATTCACCACAGGACATTCCATCGCTACAGTCTCCTCAACCACAGATGGTGACACATCCTTCATAGCAACATCACCACAAGGAGTAGCAACATTCAGAATCCCATCAGAACTTGAAGCCAAACAAGCACTAGTAACTGTAGTTGTCTTTTTCCTATGATTATTATTCCTCCCTCCTACATCCAAAAAACCACAATTCATGGTTAAACCATGCAATAATAAGCAAACCACTCAAACCGAATCCAACAACCTGATGAAAGATGGATATGAATAGAAACGGTAGTACGAACGATCTAGTATATTAGATCCCTAAACAGAAGTTTAAGGCATCAAAGCAAATAAAATTGATCGTTAGAACCAAAACCTTGAACCAGAAGCGATTTGAATGAATAAACCGTAAAAGAACGATTTAAAAAAACCTAGCAACCTAATCAAACCAGTCGATAATAAAGACTCAAATAGGATGTTGAATCTGTATACACGATCATTAATGGAATGAATAGATTGGTAAGATTAGAAAAGATAATTTAGGGTTGTTTGTTTAGTCGTTAGAATCGCTAGAGAATAGGGAGATAATCGCTAGAGGATTTAGGTTTTTTTTCTAGCAACCATGTACTTAAGCAAATAATCAACTGGGTTTACAAATGTGATAACAATAATGTACTAAAAATGAGTACATACAAGGAAGGCTAAGGCGATTTGGGTGTAACATTTGGTGTGGGTGTAAACAATTCTATTCATTAATAATCCGGAATCCACCAGAAAATTACGAGAACCGCGAAAAGGATAGGCTTAGAGGGGTGTACTAGGGGTATCTTGCACTAAAAATGAGTGCAAAGCAAGGGTGTGGGGATAGTTATATGACCGGGAAGATCATAATAACAAATACTTAAAACAGGGTTTATTCTAGTTCCTCTTATCATTTAGCAAATCCTAATCATACGAATGCGATCTCACTTGCGGTCTCCCTATGAATCACTAAAACAAGTTCTAGAATTTAATACACTACCGATACTCTCTCATATAATTTAAATTGATACCAATGCTCTAGAAAAAGCGACAAAACCACATATGCATGATCAAATCTATGAACGCGACATATGTTGATCCCAAACCTAGATCGATTCCTTAGGTTGTCTAAGGTTAAATTACCTTGGATAAATCCAAAATAACTTGTTGTAGAAACTTTGTATGTATATTAAAGTGTATGCGGAATCTACACCTTAATACTCTAGAAGTATTATCAATGAAACAGTAATCTTGAACAACAAAGATATAACCAAACGCTTCAATATTATTAGATTAATAATACGAGTACTCTTAACTTAGTACTGGGGTTTACAACCTTGAAGCTTTTCTCAATCGACTTTGACAACTATGAAAACTGATAATGATACGACTACGTGTTTTGTGATATCTCAACTAATGCCCTAGAGCCTCATTTATAGACTAAGTAGTCCTAGTCAGCTATAAATATTCCTAAGATATCTCAATCTTTCTAAACATAAACGTAATCTTCCTAACTCATACATTATGTATATCTTGTACATAAATAAAATCACTCAAACACTTATCTTCATACGCATGCTTGTTCTCCAAACAATCTTTAATTCTTTAACGCGTTTTTATCCTCTTGACAATAGAAAGTCTTCAAACACTTGTAATCTTTCCACTAGCAGCACTAATAAACATAAGCAGTAGTAAACATTTAGTACTCAGCAGTAAGTATCACCGAGTACTATATAACACTAACAGTAGAACTCATACTAGCAGTCTTAACATTTACTACTAGCAGCACTAACTACTTAGCTTATATTTTAGTCTTCAACACTGAGCACTCTTAACTTTAACTAACAGCAGTAACATTATTGCTAACAGGTACTATATTATAACTAACAGTAAGTAACTAGCAGTGTGAACATATACATACCAGTACTCAAACCACTTAGCCATAATTCCCATTATGTACCTGAGCAGCACGTAATGTTCTAAGAATCCATGAAGTTCTTTTAAGTCCCCAACAATCCTCCCTTAAAACTTGATATCAATTTCTGAATCTTCAAGTTTCTTCCTTTTAAAAGTCCTTCATCATACTTCAGGAAGATGCATTCAAACTTCATAGAATCTTTTTTACTGTTTTCACCATAAGCTTTAGCGGTCTTAGATAGCACATCTCATTTCTGATGATCAGTTTGAAGTTTCTTGGTTGAGCATAGTGGTGATGGTAATGTTGGTGTGAGGGGTATCTCTTTTCAACCAACATATAAAATATGAAATTATCAAAACCTTACAAAGATGACGCTTCCAGATGAATCAATCAACTTCCAACTAAGCTCACCCTGTAATCCTTGTAAAATTCCCTATATAAATAAAAACATGAAGAAATAACAAAAAATCGAAAGCGAAAATGAAAAATAAAATAAAACTATAAGCGAAAACTATTATACATCAAAATGTGTAACAACATATCATGCAGAATGAATTACACCACATACAACGAAACACGCAAATCCTCAGTAATCCAAAATCTCTTAACATGCGTCTATAAATGAAAAAAAAATGATCTACTCTCTGTCCCCCAACACACTACCTAATAAACACCCACACATTCATAAACTGTCCTTATTGTCATGGTCAAAACATAACCTTATAAATCTCCTCCCAACCACTCTTTTCAAACTTATTGACAGGCCTTGTTATCACCATCTTTGCCTTTACTATCCTCTAACAGTGCTTCTAATCTTCTCTATCTATTCCTTGTAGCATCCTTATATCATTGAAAGTATCTCTTGGAACTTCATCTCTCTTAATCACCTGATAATGAGTACCACATACCCGTTTTTAAGAAGCTTATAATCAATAATCAACGTGGTAATTTGTAGCAAGTGGTATAGCATCAAATTGCTATATCTTCATCCTTTTTTAATCACCATAGCATCTTTAAGCTTAAACTTCAATCAACATACTCTGTACATTAGTTCTATACCTTATATATTTCTTGGCATTTCACTAGATAATATTAAAAAATTTCGTCGTAAGAGACAACCATTGTGTAACTTAATTCATCAACAAAAAGTAATCAATTAAATCATCCTCTGGTCTCTTTCTTTCTCTACTTTTTGTTTCTTTGAGGAATCTTTCTGTTAGTCTTTCCCTGGCTCTTTCTCCTCCAACATCTTCTTTTTGCTGACTGTTACTGTTTCCCTTCCTCTCCTTACCTCTTCCTTTTTTTTTCTTTGCTTTTGTTACCTCATGAACCCATAGATTTACAAAGGTAAGTTTACTCTCTTTCATTTCCTTATCAAACAAAAACTTTTGAATTCATCAAAACTTTTCCTTTTAGTTGTTTCGTATGTAATAAACTCCAAAACCAAAACCTATCCAACCACCCAAAAACCCATTCCACCAATCCAAAAAAACCAAAACATAACCAATTAAAAAAAAAAAAACCACCCAAAAAAAAAAACCCCACACAACCAGAACCACAAAAACCCAATCCCAAAAACAACGATCCCAAAATATACCAGCCACCCAAAATCCCACCACGACATCCAAACCAGAAATCCTATCAAGACAAAAATACAATCCACCAAAAAACCACACACCAAACCATCAACCACCACATCCAAACCAAAACCACAAACCAAACCAACCAGATCTCAAAATCCAAAAAAACAACACCACAATAAAACCAACCAAAAAGAAACAAACGCCAGCATCCACCCCACACAAAACCAATAAATCACACCACCAAAACCAAAAAAACCAAACACAACATCCAACCCAATACCAAAATCAAATCTCCAAAGTCCAAAAAAACCAAAACCATCCAAATAATCCACAAAAAATCCACCAAACCAAACCATGTGCCTTGAAAGAATAAGTATGGACTTTGAGTTCTCTTTTTGTGCCTGGTAGTGAAGGTCTATTGATATCAAAAAACACCAAATAATATTTACTATTTGTATTATTGTTTACATTTTTTTCTGTGCTCAAGTGCAGCAAAATGCTGTTCTTTCTTCTTTTTCTCCATCAGTTTCCATAATTAGTTTTGCTATGTTCCTTATTCTGGTCAATTCTCGCTTTCTGTTGATTGGTAGTCGTCCTCAGCTGAGCAATTTATCAGCCCTCTATGCATAGCTTGTGTAATATTCCATGACTCATCAATACGATGTTGGCATCCTTCTTCTTGTTTTCCATTCTGCTGAAGATTTTTGCTCTTTTTCTAATAATTCATGCATCCAACATAGCTTGAATATCTGTCTTATTAATCCCACTGCCACTAATATGTTATCAAGTGCGGTTAATTGGACAAACTTGTTTGGTACTATCCTAACATGAGTACCCATGGTAATAGTCTGTGATATGACATATTTAAAAAATCATAAGATCTAGGTTGTCGAGGTGAGACCTCCAACCATAGATTAATACATGCTTTCTAGAGCTTTGCAGAAGAGTTGTACTCATGACGAAGAGACAAATTTGATGTCTTATAGAGCTCTGTTAACACACACCTTACAATACAGACATCGAAATGCATAATAGCTTTCCACTTATCTACTTTAATAACTTGGTATAGGTTATGTGTACTCGTAGTCTCACGACTCTCAACTCCATCACTTAGCTTATGAAGACAATGCCCTGCGGGTATCATGTATATAAACCAATATCCTATTACTTTATATACATGAGAAGTATGTTACTAAATAAATATTCCTATTATTGAGTCTCCCTGCGCTAATATAGACGGTGGGCTAACATTCTAGAACCAATGGTATATTCCATTAATAAGTCTGTACACATACAAACAGTCGGAAATCCAAGACAATCCATCACCCTGAATGGGACGATAAAGATAGGCGAAAATTACTTGAATAAAAAATAATAATGATATAAGAACAAAGGAACTTCATGGATAACAGCTTCTTAAATAGTTACGATAGATGTCCTGTCGAAGATGCCTATGATACAAAACTCGACACCCACAAGAGCTCAAATTTCTTTCTCACATTACACTTCAGTTACACTGTAGTAATCACCCTTTAATCGCTTGTAGTCTGCGAAGTCTTATGCATTGTTGCTATTCACAACTGTGAACGTTAACAACTTTAGTGCTCAATATAGTCAGCTTCTCTCATACTACAGTTGATCGTCTAATCCAAATGTGAACTCTCTTCAATATTATATCCATGGTCACGTAAGCAGAGATACGTACGAACACTAATGTAGTACACTCGTGACATTCACTCACCATGACATATCATGACAGGAGCTCTAATACTACCATACACTTCTGGTTAAGAGAAAGCTTCTGAATAAGCTTCCCCCAATTCATGAAAACATAGTTCTTTGTTTAGAAGCTATCAAAGCATCCTCCCAAGATAAGAGCAATCCTCACCAGCAGTACTATCATCAGGCTTAGTACTCTGTTCTTCTTTCCCATCAACTTTAGCTTCCACATGCATCTCATCATCCTCCAAAACTCCAGTATCAAACATTAAGTCATCATCCTTTCTCTTTTGAGTTTCATCAACTAAAGAAACATCAACATCAACATCAATATCTTTAATACTCCTCCCCTATTTGGATGCATCTTCAGGAGCACCTAAACTATCTTGATCTTCAGAGGACTCAACTCTCCTAGACATACCAACTTTCTTGAGTCTCTTCAAACTTGTAGGTCTTGACATGTTCTTCCTTTCTAACCTTTAGATCCTCTTCTTCAAAGCAGCAATCTCCTTAGCTTGAGCATCATTTGCTTTTTGTAAATCAAGAACCTGTGTTTGCAATTTGGTACATAAAACCATCAAATCAGTTAGTTGCATGCTATCCTCACCACTAGGTTGTGGATCATTGGAAGGTGTTGGTACACTTTCCTCATGCTCTGCCTCATCTTGAGGAACCACTACCCCCAACCACTGAGCCTTCTTAGAGGTTGGTTTCTTCTTGGTTGGAAGAGAAATAGGTTAATCAATAATGTGTATTAGAGTGGAATCAGTCAAGAATTTGACTCCTCCATCTAAGTGTTTCACCATTGCATCAAAGATATACTTAGACAGATTAAACTTCTGATTAGTTGCCAAGCATATGATCAAAGAAGCCATAGAACTACTGAACTCATTCCATGCAGTGGATTTAGCACTTAAGCATTGAGTAATAGTATGAATGAAATACTTCCACTGTGGAGAGAAAAAGGCTTTATAAAAAGTAAGCTTTTGAGAAGGCTTTTCATACCCCATACGTGCCAATTCTTCAAAGATAGTAGCAGTTGGAAGACAATCAGTACCTTCTGCATCATCCAAGTGAAGATCTCTCCTAATGCTTGACTCCGTAACAATAACCCTCTTCTTATCAACTAGGGCTTGTAACTGTCGCACTCCATTAACTGTCTGTACCTTGGCAGTTGCCCAAAATTGTTCAATACAAGATGTGTAGATTACTGGATTGACTGTTAAAGCATATGAAACAGAACTTGCTTTTAGGAAATCAATTATCTCTGCAAACCCATCACTTTCTTCGGGTTTTTCCAAGAACGTGACCACATTATACGTTTCAGCAAACTTAGGGCTTGACATAATGATGAATTTGATGATCAAAGATGAAAATTAAATTAGGGTTTATGGTTAAAGAGTGTTTGAATAAGTGAAATCGAATAAAGAAGTAAATGAAACCCTTAATCGAAGTATTTATAGAATCACCCTCAACAGCAGAAACTTGAATTGGCAGCATTAACATATGCTTAACAGCAGAAACAAATACGAGCAATACTAATTTCAGCCTAACAGCATTAACTGAAGCTTAGCAGCATTAAGTTGAAACTGAGCATCATTAAAAAGAATACACCAGTAATCATTCAATTTTCATTCCAAAAAGCAACTTTCATCATCAAATTTGATTCACACACACTCTCTTTCTGTTTTTATGCTCACATCATCTCTCAATTCTTTTTGCTCACATAATCACTCATTTATGTTTTTATGCACACATCTCTCTTTCTATTTTTAAGCTCACAAAATCTCTCATTTCTTTTGGCTTACCAAGACACTCTTTCTGTTTTTATATGACAGTTGTGTACAAAATTCCATCAATTCCAATAAGTTTCATACTGTCCTCCCCACTTCCAAGTGTGTAACCTCTTGAGAGAGGTGGATCAATGGACTGTTTAGATGTAATCTCAAACCTAGTTTGAGCATTCACATCCCCCAATATGGTATCTTGACACCTGGGACCACTACATGAACCAATTCCCTAAGGAGTTGATTCATTAAGTGTTGCCATGGATTGGGTCTTATTTGATGTTACCATTGTCCTGCTCTGCTTCTAAGCTAGAGGCAGTAGTGGCAGCCCTTTCCATTCTGTCACCCAACTCCTTATGGACAGCCTCATCACCAACCTTTGTCAGGGGGACCACTAGACTGAGGTATCTTGGTGTCCCGACCTCTTTTGATATGCCTAGACGTGTTTTGATTACTTTTGAACATACTTATGATATAACACATCCTTTCATCCATGCTTTTTGGTTGTATGAATAAGGAACCTCCCCTCAAACAATGCTTCAAGAGATAAGAATTTGAAACAGTTGCAACTTTGGTGCCCATGTCATCTTAACAGCATTAACATTTGCCTGGCAGTAGTAATTTTCTGCCTAGCAGTATTAACTGAAGTCGAACAGCATTAACTCTGTCTTCAATAATTATGCAACAACATGCCTTTATTCATCACAAACACACTAGAAAAGACTAGATAGACATGCGGGAATTCATGAGGATCCATATTTATGCATAACCCATGAATAAAAGTTAAACACTGTGAACCAAGACCATTATCTTCTTTCTCAAACATTACTTCAAAAGGTGAAGCATTCAACATCAGGTATTCAACATGCTTTACCTGCAGATGTTAGTTCATAGCCAAATATACAAAATCTAAAACATTTTCTTCTTGACAGCATTAACTATGACTAACTATTTTAACAAACAGTCTTAGGTATAACTAACAGTTTTAATTATACTTAGCAGTATTAATTGAGAAAACTAACAGTATTAATACTTTACAAAACTTTTACAAAAACATAAAGAGATATAGACAGTTAAGGATTCAGCATTCCAATACTTGAGACCAAGTATTGAAATCTGCCTGCATCAAAACCTTTTGTAAGAAGATCTGCAACATTTAAATCAGTATGAATTTTAACCATTTTTATTAACTTTTTAGTGTTGCAATCTCTTATAAAATGATGCCTAATCTCTATATGTTTTGTTTTAGAATGTTGAACAGGATTTTCAATAATGCAGATAGTACTGTTATTGTCAATATTAATGATAGTGTTCATGAAATTGTACCCATAATCCAGCAATTAGTTTTGAATCCAGAGTACTTGTCCACAGCAATTAGCAGCAGCCACATATTCAGCTTCAGTTGTAGAAGTGGCAACCACAGTTTGCTTCTTACACTGCCAAGATATCAACTTGTTTCCCAAAAACTGACAACCTCCAGTTGTAGACTTCCTATCTTGAGTTGCTCCAGCATAGTCACTATCAGTATAAGCAACCAGTTCAAATGGAGAATCCCTAGAATACCAAAGGCCTAAAGTTGGTTTGCCTTTCAAATATCTAAAAATCCTCTTGACTACTAAGAGATGTGATGTCTTAGGAGTAACTTGAAATCTAGCACATGCACATACTGCAAACATGATATCTGGTCTAGATGCAGTGAGATACATCAAAGACCCAATCATAGATCTATAGAGATGTACATCTGTTATCCCATGTATTTAATCAATTACACAACTATAATCTATACTAAGATGCTAGAAAATAAGATAGAATCTTATAGAGAGAAAGTAGAGAGAGAAACAAGAAGATTAGATAGAAAAATGGAAAGTTACAAGTGATGAAAAGCAACCAACACCCTTCACCAA
>BQNB010113641.1:0-21900 GCA_026074375.1 Tanacetum coccineum
TTTATCAATTAAACTATAAACCCTAATTTTAATAAAACTAAAAACAAAAATATTAAACTTTTTTATTTAACTAGGAAAGACTGGGTAAAAAGTGCAAGAAATGAAAGTATAGGGTAGGCGGGCTAACTTGGGAAAATTTACACTATAGTTAAAACGAATAACCCTGAACTTTAAGAAAAGTACCAACTAGACCCCGCGCTTTTTGCTTATTTTGCTTATTTAAAAAATGATTTTCAGACAAAACTTAAAACTACAAAGTTGCTTAACAGCTTAATCCTAACAACTTTAACAAAAGCACTTTCAACTTTAGACCAAAGAATAAGCTGAAAAATAAGCAACTAGTCTGCTGTTACAGAAAGTACTTGTTTCCCTATACTTTTGGATTTTTGCTTATTGAGGGCTTAATACTTGATGAAAATTAAAACTAAAAGAGGCTTATTGAAGCTTAAGATGTGCATTAAGAAGATTTGAACTAAAATTAACCTATGCTTAACAAAACTTGAAAGAAAATTAAGATGAAAAATTGCAAGTTTTGATGAAACTGTTTTTTAGCTTTTTTCTCATAAGCTAACAAGCTTATTTTTGGACCTTAGGTGCTGAGATTTTGAAAATAAACTAACCTAGCTTACTCTAATCAACCTAGCTAAAAGGATTTGTAAAACTCTAAAAGGAAATGAGAAATTTCAAAAATTAAAATGCCAAAATCTAATGCTGATATAGAATGCTGCTGATGCAATTGGTCTTTTCTTAAGATTCAGGCTAAATTTCAAGTAATGACTTCTCAAACCTACTAACTCTTTGTATCTAAACCTACTTTGGACAATGCTGAAATCTCACAAGTTATAAATCTCTTAATGCTAACAAATCTTATCTATCTAAAATGCCCTGGTGCTGGCAGTGACTTTTACACTTCTAACTTTTATAAAACTAAACTTTAACTTTTAAAAACTGTTAATCTCTTGTATTTATACTCTAACTCACATGAATGAACAGCTTTGACAAGGAAAGATTGACTTTAACAGTCAAAATAGGCTAATTCCAAACACTCTTTTACTAATAAGCTGTTAAACTATTTTGCACTAAAATTTTATTTAAAACTAAAACAGCTTAAAACTTATATCCACTTCTACTACATCTAAGCTATCTTAGCTATTTATGCTCTTAAACACCTAGCTTATTAGGGAGATTAAGCTAGTTACTCTACTAGCTTAATCTATTACTACTAGGACAGGATTATATGAAGAAATGAATTTGTACAATTTTATTCTTCTAAACCTTAAAGATAACTAATTATAAGACTTAATCAAACATAATTGCAGAGAATTAAACAAACTTTGAACATGAATAAGCAAATGTTAAAACTCAAACTAAGCTAAAATGAATCTAAGATAATAGAACCTGGAAGTATTGGAGTCTCAGCACAAGAGCTACTCTAGTTGAGTGAGTAGCTCAAATTGTAAACCTAAGTGACTTCCAAAGTCTCTAAACCAGAGCTTAAAGCTCAATAAGCTAGATAGAGCTTATTTCTCCTTTTGAACCTCCAATTTGAAGATTATGAATTCAAGTGATCATTTTAAGATGTAAATGAGTTAAACTGATGTAATGAAAGCTTAAACACAAAGTTTTACTGAAATTTAGCTTATTAGAATCAATAAGCTCAAACGAGCTTATTTAGAGCTTATTTGATTAAATTTGACTTATACTTGAAAACAAAAGCTTAATAAATGTGTAAAACGAATTGTATTGCTGAATTAAAGTAATACAAGTTCAAAGGAAACGATTACAAGAGCTTAGAAGCTTAAGTGCTTAAAGTGAAAGCTTAAATTGCTTGAAAATGAAAATTACAAAGTAAAGTTTTTAAAACTAAAACAACTGAGTATAATAATCTTAAAGCAACTTAATTAAATTTTACACTAAGAATAGGAAAAACAGGGTGTAATATGGTGTGTTTGACTTCGGCTTGGTCTTGGCTCTTTTATACAAGTCCCAAGAGGTCTCTTTTGTCTTCACTTGTGCTTGTTGTGTGAGTAGAGAGTCATAAAGCAATTCCTAGCCCTTGGATCACATTATGTTTCTTTATCATACCATCTCACCATTGATGTTGCTCGGTTTGGGAGATTGCCAATATGGCAGGGTTTGTAGGGTTGGGGTTGAGTGGGGAAAGGTGAGGGGGTTAGCTGTGAGTGTACTAGGGAGGTGGTTTGGGTGTGAAACCGTGGGAAAGGGTGGTTTGGGATTTGGCGGTAAATGGGGAAGGGTACGTTTATGGTTGCAGGTTTAAACATAAAGTTTGGAGATGGTGCACAAATGGCCCTCCATCTTTTCTTCTCTTTTCATTTTATTTTGGCCCGAGATTTAGTTATAATGAAGTTTGGAAAGTGACAGTTATGGCCCTTGTGGTTTTATAACAAAAGAATAAAGAAAGTTTTGGTAATTTGCAAAACAGCCCTTGTGTTTTATTTATAAAAAGAAAACTGCCATTTGGCAGTTTTAGTCCTTCTCTTTATTTTACCACTTTTCTTTTATAAAACACTTTAAAAAATGACAACTTTAGTCCCTAAAGTTTTGTAAAGTTTTATTTAAAAAAGGGTATGGCTTGGTTTTTGTGTTTGGGATATGTAGTGGGCCCACTGGGAGTTTGGTTTGGGCCCAATAAGGTACAGGTTTGGTTATTGGGCTTTTTTCAAGCCCAATAAGGTTATGAAGTGGGTTTTTGTGTGTTACAATGCTGTGTTTGGCTGTAACTGGGCTAGGATTGGGCCTTCAAGTCTTCACAGTCTTTGTCAATTGATCACAAATGGGTGTTGAACATTGATTGAGGGCCCATTTTGGTCTTCACTGTCTTCATAGTTATACTATTGGGCTTACCGGCCCATCGATGGGTTAAGATTGCATCCAATAGTATTCTTCAGTTCCGGCTCCGGTTTGACTGCTGATTCTTCAGTATTGACTCTGACTTTGGCATTTTTAGACTTTGGCCTTGATTTTGCACAGTCTTTTCCATTCCATGCTCAGTTTTGTCATTTTGGCTTGGTTTTCTGTCTTTTTGATGATATCCACTTCCTGCACAATACAAATGCAAAACAAACATATATTTGGCAGTTTTTGTCTGTTTTTGGTCATTTAAGCTCGTTTTTAGAGGTAAAAGATATGTGTAATTAAGCACTTATCAGTTATGTGATTAGGATTTGGGGGAAATTCTAGTTTATCTAGAACTAGGGTTTGGGCACTATAAATACACCAACCCCTAGTCCTCATGATCATTCATTCACAATAATCAAATCCCTAAAAACCCTTACAGTTTCGGTTCTCCCTTCTCCCCATATTCGACCGAATTATTCCCTTAAGGGATTTTCGGTTTTTCCTCTCCCTCTCAACAGGACTCGAACAAACCCTCTAAGGGTTTTCGGTTTTCCTTGTCTTCCTCACTTGGCGATTCTAGATTCACACGTGTTGTTCATTTGGTGATCTCCTAGCTCGACGAAACAATAAACCCTAACTAGGGTTTCGGTTCATTGGTTTTCGGTTCTAGGTATTCGGTTTTGGTTTTAAACCCTAACCAAATTCAGTTCAAGGTTTATTCGGTTTTCTTGGTTTTCGGTTCAAGCTCAAGTGGTGCGTTTGGTAATCGATATAACACGAGGTGTTTGGTAAGTGAAGATCTGGACTAGCAATCTGGGTATACTTGGTTGACCTGTTTGTGTGAGCAACCGTATAGGCGATAATTTAACCGCTAACTCGTTTCAAGTTCAAGATCAAGAGATAAGGAATTATTTACTATTATGTGTTAATCTTTGTGCTAAAACTAGATCCATTCCGCTGCGTATTTGTAGGTAACTTGGTTACCTAGTTTGTTAAATCCTAACAGTGGCATCACGAGTCAATTCGTTTTCTCATTAGGGTTACACGTTTTGACTTATATCATGTCTTGAAATGTACACGCCAAGATTTAATTCACATGCTTGATCTGCTGCGTTTTATATTTTATTTATTATTTTCTTGCAAATATGGCAAAGATTATGCAAATCCTTGCCATAATTAAATAAAATTTGTAGATCTAGATCTTGAAAAATATTAATTGTTAATATAGGTTAAAAAGGAATTAAAATTAAATTATTAATTTAGTAGACTAGTTTTCTTTTTGATTATAATTAATAATCATACTATATATCTAAAAGATCTTGATTTTTATTTATGGTAATTAAAATCTTTTATTTTTGGAAACTAGATCTTTTACATATTTAGTCTGATTTTTGTTTCTTGTCTGGCCATAAGACCTACTCAATCACTTTTGTGATGAATGAGGCGATCTAGGCACATTGATGAAAACCTAGTGAGGGTCTTATGGTTCGCAGTGTAATGGCATTTGAGCTTCTCAGATTTACAAGATCACAACTTAAGAAGTAGAAGAGTGTTTGGATACATCCTCCTACTGATCAAGATGCTAATAATGAAGAAACTTGATGATTAACAAGATGAATATCAAGTTTAGGGGAGGATTTTAGGAATTAGAGCCTTCTACAACTTAATGTTGCTGGTTCAAGTTTGTGTTGCTGCTGAAGATTAGTGAAAACTGTCTAAGTCATTAGTGTTACTAGTGTAATAGTTAGTGCTACCAGTACAATGTTAGTACTATTAATATATTAGTACTGTTAGTTATAATAGTTAGTACTGCTAAAGTGATATGCATGAGATATATTAGGAATAGATATGCATGATCATGTAACGCGTTTTGTAAGCCCATTAGGGTTTCCTTGGTGTATAAAAGGAACCCTACGGTATTGATCTAGATATCAAGTTTTATATAGTTTTCATCTTAGTATTCATAGTTTGTATAGCAATCATAGTTAGCATTCATAGCTATTTTGTAACTCAAAATAGTATTCAATATATTGAAAGTTTAGTAAAGATTTTGTTTTACTGTTTCATTGTTCTTCTTAGTATTGCAAACTAGATTTCGCATAGTTTGTGTAACACCCCTATTTTTACAATATAGCAGCGGAAGCTAATCTGGGGTATTACTTCATGAATCACAGACACAATCATAGAAAATGAATCAAAAGAGACGTTTTTAAAAGATACGTTATCATTCATTTAAAATCAGAGTTTTACAAAGGCAGGTCCCAAAATCTAGAAACATAAAATGTGAATTATAACAAGTTTTAGCCTTCTTCAAGTCCATGCCATAAGTTGCTCAATTACCTGAGATAAACATGCTAAAAAGGATCAACACAATGGTTGAGTGAAATTCATAGGTTTATGGTAAATAGTTTAAATACAAATTATAGTGTAACATTTGCACGAGCACAATTATTATGGAAAACAGTATTATTATGGAAAACAATTGAATGAAAGTCATCATAATGATAATAATTGCAACGAATATAATTATCATGGAAAAATGGTAACATTATTATTGCACCTAAGCTCATGACACCAATACGTTAACAAGGAAAATCACCGTAGTGACATTGGTTGATGAACAAATGTCCCCGTGGAAAAGGTAACTTGCCAAGGTTACCCATTAGGTCAAATATAGTGCGTTTGGCTACCCTATGAATGGGTATACAAACGGGAGTCGTCACCCCCAATAGATCTATTCACAATATTCGTGCTCACTCGTAAGCAATTAATGGTTCATGATATGGAAATAATGGCACTAGAAGCTACTTAGGCAATAATATATCTGGATAGCATACAGAAAACACTTGCATTCATGGTTTATACGGGTTTATAAAGTATTCAAAAGATTGAAATGTGAGGTTATGAACTCATTAAGTCTTTGAAAAGTAATCACATTGTTATAAGATAAACGAGTATGTAAAAGAGTTTGTAAATAAGCATGTATCCCCCTCGCGGGTTATACATATATGTATATAAGTAAAGCAAGGTTTATGACTTCACCCTGATAGGTAGTTGTAATAAATATTCCAAAATGTAAGCTGACGACTTTATCACAATCTTAACAGAGAAGGTTGATATAGTCAAAATGATAGTAAACAGCCACGTCACGCAACCTGAGTAAATATGTCAAGTCTTAGGAAGATTGTACTCTAGAACTTTGGTTCTAAGAGTTTAATATTGTTATGAGTTTGATTGGAGATTTTGGAATTATTGTATCACCGTTCGGGCCATCATAATTCAAAGGTCATTCAGTAAACGTTTGAGGAGCTAGGGCACTTTAAATCGTAAACCCAACAACTCAGTCAGAACGTAATACCAAGATGAAACCCCTTAATATGAAGCTCCCTAGTATTGTGATGCGATATAGATTCGGGACAGGATAGTTATAACATAATCGGTTTTAAGTGTTTTACTTAATAACTGGAAATGATAAGCACGTCAAGCGTTAATTAAAGTTATGTTTTATAAGGTTTTGAACACATTTCTACACTTTTTCAAAATGTTACATTTTAATACCCTTATAGACTGAAAAATGGTAAAATTATACCTTGAGAGTTTCACTTTTACAAGTTCTGGTCCCTTTCTAGTATTAAAGATGTACAAAGTAAACTGTACTTTGGTAAAGTGACATAGTAGACCCCTTAGATTATCACTTTGATAAAAATGACATTTTCAGCCCTTTATTATAAGTTTCAAAAAGTTACGATATATACCCCTATGCAGGAATACTTTGCAAACAAATCCAAAACACCATGCCAAGCTATTTTAAGATTCAAAATGATAATTGTAGGTGGAGATCTTATTAATATAAGCTAAAATATGAAGGTTTAACGAAACAAAAGTTTAAAATAACAATTCGTTAAGCTAGAAATCAAAACGGGTCATTTTAGGGTTAAATAACGAAAACGCGTAGGTTTTTAATTCAAAATCCTTCAAGACTTGATAAAGTGGTTATAATAACATTAGTTTAACTTAATAGAATAGATTATAACAACATTTAACCATTATAACAATTTGATTTAAGAAAAACACAAAATTAGGGTTTTGGGTGCACGGTTTTGATCAAAAAGAGAAAACGCATGGTTTTTGAGTTTTAAAACTTTAACAAAAGTATATTTAGGATCATATGAACATTATAAGAGTGTAGGGACAGGTATGAAGATCATTGAACCTGGGTTTGAGCTTTGAAGATCAACAATGGAGGAAAATGGGTCGAAATGGGTAGAAACGCTTTGTACGCCTAGGTTTTTCTTCTTTGGGGCTTCAAGGCTTCAATCCTTCTCTTGATTATTATTCTTGGGACATATTAGGAGCTTCTTGAATAGATATATGTTGCTAGTATGGGTTATAGAAGAAGTTGTGAGGGGTGAGTTAGAATGAAGGGTGTTTGTCCCTATTTATAGTTGAAATTCACCTTGGAGCCCAAGAAACTTAATGCCCAAGTTTATGATAGGTGGGGGTGATGTGGAGGAGCTAGGGACTGAGTTGGAGAGGCTAGGTAGTGAGTATGTAAGCTAGAAATCAAAGAGAAGGATGTGGATCATCCTTGTGGTGTCGCGGCTAAAGTAGAGGAAAAGAAAGAGACGTGGCCAATTTTGTGACCTAGGATTCAAAGGAGATGCTTGTAAGCAGATTAGGAAGGAAGTAGGAGAATCATTTAGGTGCTTGTATTGCATGGTTAAAGTTTAAAATGGGTCATTTAGAGGGAAACTAGGTGCGGGTTCATTTGAAGTGGGTTAGGGCACGGTTTGAATTTTTATGCTTAGATTTCGTGTACATTTGACTTGTAATGATAGATTAAGCTTTATAAGACTTTTTCTAAGAGTTACTAACAAGAATCGATAGGTGGTTCGGGTTTAAAATGGGTGAAAATAGGTAAACAAGTCATGGTTTGAAATTAGGGTTCGTTTAGGGCTTTCTAGGTTTAATTCTTGTACATTGTTGTTAATATGATGAAATGATGATGGAATGTGATTTATAATGTTGTAATTTATGTTATTACAACTTATTTGGGTAGTGGTTGAGGTTTAAAATGGATAAAAATCAAGAAACGGGTCACAGTTTACTATTTAGCTCGGGTTAGGGTTTCTAACTTGGTATTCTTGTAATTTCATGAATTGAGAATGAATGAAAATGAATATAGAATGTAAATGAAGTGCATGACTTTCTTGTAACTTGTACTTGAAAGATTGTACAAGATTACTTAGAAAAATGAAGGTAAAACAGCTATTTTAAATATCATGCATTAATGACTTGTACATTATGCATTAAAGGACTTGTACCTTATTTTAAAAGGAAAGTATATTCAAATGAGATGTTATTTTACTTGTATATATGCTTTAGTAGCTTGTACATTCACTTTAGATGTTAACTTCTCATAGAATTAGGGTTTAGAGGCATACGATAACGATTTAAGCTTATTTGGTATTATCGTCGAGAAAACTACGTTAAATAGATAACGTACATGTTACAGAGGATAATAGATTATTGACTTGACATATTATGATGTTTACATGATGTAAACATATATAGAAATAGGCATAGGTCGTTTGCGAGAGCTCGTTTACTTTAGAAATGTAAATTATGTTACGTAATGAAATGAAATGAAACGAAATTTTATTCCCGTGAAAAAGTAGTACTTAATATAATAAGTAGATATTACATTGATGAAATACTATAAACATACGAGTTGTTATTGTCTCCACCCCTTAAAGAAATCTCGTCCCGAGATTTAGATGAATGTTAAAGTGAGATTAGGTAATAAATAGGAATACTTAGCACGAACTTGATTTTCATGTTAGGTTAATCAAGGTTACAAGTTCACGTATGTGATGCATTTATAATTATGTTGCGCGCCATAATTATAATTGCCTCCTTTTACACGTCTACTTACTTCCAAGATTACACATCTCTAATAACTTGGTAGAAAAATAATATAAGTTATAATAGTTACGTAGTATTTGGTAAGCAAATTTCTTACATACACTGCTTGGGGAAATGGAGTGGCACGGAGGATATTGATGGCAAAAGAAAAGTAGTTATAGTTAAGGTTTTACCCTTGTTCTCTATAACCGTGAGCTCTGATACCAATCTGTAACACCCCCATTTTGGACATATAGCAGTGGAAGCTAATCTGGGGTATTACTTCATGAATCACAGACACAATCATAGAAAACGACTCAAAAGAGACGTTTTTAAAAGATACGTTATCATTCATTTAAAATCAGAGTTTTACAAAGGCAGGTCCCAAAATCTAGAAACATAAAATGTGAATGATAACAAGTTTTAGCCATCTTCAAGTCCATGCCACTCCATGCCATAAGTTGCTCAATTACCTGAGATAAACATGCGCTAAAATGGATTACTAATGGTTGATGTGAAATTCCTTAGAGTTTATGGTAAATAGTTTGAATATAAATTATATTGTAACATTTGCACGAGCACAATTATTATGGGAAATAGTATTATTATGGAAAACAGCATTATCATGGAGAACAGCATTATTATGGAGAATAGTTGAATGCAAGTCATCATAATGGTAATAATTGCAACGAATACAATTATCATGGAAAAATGGTAACATTATTATTGCATCTAAGCTCATGACACCAATACGTTAACAGGGAAAATCACCGTAGTGACATTGGTTGAGGAACAAATGTCCTCATGGAAAATGTAACTTGCCAAGGTTACCCATTAGGTCAAATATAGTGCGTTGGGCTACAATATGAATAGGTATACAAACGGGAGTCGTCACCCCTAATAGATCTATTCACAATATTCGCGCTCACTCGTAAGTAATTAATGGTTCATGATATGGAAATAATGGCACTGGAAGCTACTTAGGCAATAATATATCTGGATAGCATACAGTTAGAAAAACACTTGCATTCATGGTTTATATCAGGTATCACAGGTTTATAAAGTATTCAAAAGATTAAAATGTGGGGTTATGAATTCATTAAGTCTTTGAAAAGTAAGCACATTGTTATAAGATAAACTAGTATGTAAAAGAGTTTGTAACAAGCATGTATCCCCCTCGCGGGTTTATAAAATATGTAAATAAGTAAAGGTGAGGTTATAAACTTCACCTGATAGGTAGTTGTAATACATATTCCAAAATAAAAGCTGACGACTTTATCACAATTTTAACAGAGAAGGTTGATATAGCCAAATATGATAGTAAACAGCCACGTCACGCAACCTGAGGTAATATGTCAAGTCTTAGTTTGATTGTTATGTTTCAAAAGTATAATGTATATCTTTGATTGAATTATTATGGAGTATTGTATCACCGTTCGGGTCATCATAATTCAGAGGTCATTTAGTAAACGTTTAAGGAGCAAGGGCACTTTAAATCGTAAACACAACAACTCAATCAGAACGTAATACCCAGATGAAACCCCTTAATATGAAGCTCTCTAGTATTGTGGTATGATATAAATTCGGGATAGGATTTTTAAAAAGCACATCGATGATGAATTTTATAATAGTTATAACATAATCGGTTTTAAGCGTTTTGCTTAATAACTGGAAATGATAAGCACGTCAAGCGTTAATTAAAGTTATGTCTTATAAGGTTTTGAACACATTTTTATACTTTTTCAAAATGTTACATTTTAGACCTTTAAGAATGAAAAATGGCAAAATATACCCTTGGAGTTTTCACTTTTAC
The DNA here is from genome assembly GCA_026074375.1 of Tanacetum coccineum. Taxonomy (NCBI): domain Eukaryota; kingdom Viridiplantae; phylum Streptophyta; class Magnoliopsida; order Asterales; family Asteraceae; genus Tanacetum; species Tanacetum coccineum. The sequence goes on from BQNB010113641.1 coordinate 10,580, forward strand.
AAGTTTGGTCCTTCTAGTTTAAAAGATGTACAAAGTAAACCTTGTACTTTGGAAAGTGACATAATAGACCCCTATAGTTATAACTTTGATAAAATGACATTTTCAGCCCTTTTAGTTATAAGTTTCAGAAAGTTACGATATATACCCCTTGCATGGAATACTTTTGCAAAACAAGTCTAAAACGCCATGCAAGCTTATTTTAAGACTTCAAATGATATTTTTAGGTTATAGCTTATTAGTATAAGCTAAAATGAGAAGTTTTAACGTAACAAAAGTTCAAAATAACGATTCGTTAAGCCGAAAATCAAAACGGGTCGAATTAGGGTTTTTAAATGAAAACGCGTAGGTTTTTAATTCAAATTCCTTCAAGACTTGATAAAGTGGTTATAATAACATTAGTTTAACTTAATAGAATAGATTATAACAACATTTAACCATTATAACGATTTGATTTAAGAAAAACACAAAATTAGGGTTTCGGGTGCACGGTTTGGATCAAAAAGAGAAAACGCATGGTTTTTGAGTTTTAAAACTTTAACAAGAGTATATTTAGGATCATATGAACATTATAAGAGTGTAGGAGCAGGTATGAAGATCATAGAACCTGGGTTTGAGCTTTGAAGATCAACAATGGAGGAAAATGGGTCGAAATGGGTAGAAACGCTTCATACGCCTAGGTTTTTCTTCTTTGGGGATTCAAGGATTCAATCCTTCTCTTGATTATTGTTCTTGGGACTCCTTAGGAACTTATTGAGCAAAGATTTGTTGCTATTATGGGTTATAGAAAGAAGAAGTGGGGGATGAATGAGAATGAGGGGTTTTGAGCTCTATTTATACTCGAATGGAACTTGGAGGCCAAGGATAAGAGTGAAAGGTGTCTTATTTCTGATGGGGATGAGTAATAGGGTCTATTAGGATGACATGGTGAGGCTATGGTGTAGCTAAGAGTGTTGGCAAGGTTGTAGAGTGGTGAGATGGTGCTTGGTTCAGCCGCGAGTTCCTTGGAGCCAAAGGGAGGTGATGTGGAGCTTTAGCAACCATGAAGGAAGTTTAAGCACCTTGTAATCTGCTTAGGTATGAAGGAGGTGAGTCACCATGGTGCTTGGTTGTAAAGAGTAGCTTCAAAATGGGTCACAATGCAAAAAAATAAAGACGCGGGTTCATAAGGGCTCGGTTAGGGTTTTCTTGCTTATTTTTCGAATACATTGATGTTACAAAGATGGAATTTGGATTTCAAGACATATATTAAGGGTTTACAACAAGATTTGATTAGTGATTTGCGTTTAAAATGGGTAAAATTAGGTAAATGGGTTTGGTGTTAGGGTTTAATTAGGGTTTCTTTGATTCAATTAGTGTACATTGTTGTAAAAATGGTTAAATGATGATGGAATGTGGTTTGTAAAGTTGTAAATTATGTATTTACAACTTATTTGAGTAATGGTTTGGGTTTATAATGGATAAAAACAAAGAAATGGGTCACTGTTTGGTATTTAGCTCGGGTTAGGGTTTCTAGGTTTCACTTCATGAAATATTATGAAATGATAAAGATAATGGAATGTAAATGAAGTATATTGAGTGCTTGTAACTTGTACTTAATAGATTATACAAGTTTACTTAGAAAAACGGAGGTAAAATGGCTATTTTAGATATTGTGCATTAATGACTTATACATTATGCTTTAAAGGACTTATACCTTATTTTGGAGGGAAAGTATATTCAAATGAGATGTTATATTACTTGTACATGAGCTTTGATTACTTGTTCATTAATCTTGGATGTTTACATTACCCAAAATTAGGGTTTAGGCATAAACATTAACGGTTTATGTTCATTTGATATTAATGTCGAGAAATCTACGTTAAATGAATAACGTATGTAATAAAATAGATATTAGGTCATTGACTTGACATGTTATGATGTTTGCTTGACATATATGATTGTCATAGGTAAGTTACATTGCATAATAAGATATTAAAGCAAAAATTTCCTTGTGAAAAAGTGATATATTATATAACAAAGAGATATTACATTGGTGAAAATTTCAGGTTGTTTTAATTAGTTCAGAAAGAAGTATCCCTAACTCTTCACAAAAAACGCATCATCGACAAGTGCCGCATCTTGAGCCTAGCGGACAAGGCTCCGTTAACGGGGTAAAACTGTAACAATCTGTTATTTCAGGTCATTTCCCGACTTAATTATTACCATTATCTATTTTTAGAGTTTTACGCGTTCGCTTTTAACTATTAACGTATAGTTAAATCGCGTAAACTAAAAATCATCATTCTACATAAATGGACACCAAAAAAAATAAAAGTTCATGTCAAGCAAGTGTTATATAGTTATTATGGGTATAATTTATAACTTTTCATATTTTATTTTTATTGGTTACGTAAAGCATTTACGTTTTGCAATAAATTACATTTGGGTATACCCGGAAGCACCTATACCTATCTATACTCAAACCGATACCCACTATTATACCTAATATATAAAAATTAACTCATTTATCACTAATTAACCACATAGAACCGGATGTGTGTTTGTATACAGATGGTAAATAACAAAACTCACTAGTACCTTTCTTAAACCCCACAAAGAGTACACTCTTGACCTATGTTTCTAAAAATTGTCCAATCCTATTGTACCCTACCACTTCTTGGCCGTTTCCCTCCTCCTAAGGAGGAGGAGAAGCCCTTACACTATGTACTTATACCATCCTTAAAACCATGTGTTAAGGTGGTTTCTTTACAATACTCCTAGCTATTTAAGGAAGGTCTTAGGTAGTTTTATCGTACACTCTTTCCAAATTCAAGCAAAATTCACAAACTCTCTCCTCTATAACAAAAACCCACGGCTCATAATTTCATATTAGGGTTTCATATTAATTTTTGGTTCTAGCAAGATACAAGTGTTCAAGCATTATTACTAAGTATATCTAAGATCATTCAAGGGTATTGGAAGCTTGGGTTTGGGTTTAACAAGAAGTATACAAGAAAAGAGATTAGGGTTTCCTAATTAGGGTTTGATCTTGTGATTGATTCATTAGGTTAAAGCTTAAGTGTAGGCTTGTGTTCACCATTCCACTACATTTCTATAAGGTCTATTTAAGATTTAACATTTCCATTCATTTATATTTCTTACTTTACATGCTTGTTATATATGTTAAACACCACCTAGGTTAATTTCATGAAATTATGAGATATTACAAGGGTATAAGAGGTTCGATTTTTATATCATGTATGGTAAAATAACACTTAAAATGGAATTACACATTATATATAAGTGTTAAATAATTTATATGGTTAGTTTATGAATTATTTTGTGTTGAAAGTTTTAATTACAAAAGTTATGAACAAATGATTTTGAGGACACTTACTCATGGACAAGTATCATGGACATATTATAGAGGACTTAAGATATATCAAGTTATGTTATTTATTAAGTTAGAGGACTTGTAATGGTTTAATAAAGTGAAAAGTATATAAAATAAGTGTATAAAACTAATTATGTAAAAACTTAAATACCCACGGATTTAATTTGTGTATAAAAATTATTATTTTATATTTTATTCAAATAGCACATATTTTTAGGATTACATGCATATAAAGAACTTGAAAATCCGAGCAATAACGAAGTAGTTATGACATTTACAAGTTTACAATAATTCTAAATATATAAATGTTTTTATAAAAGTTATTTTATAAAAACCCAACTGATTTTGAATCTGATAAATTGAGGACACATTTTTATGAAAAAAGTACAAGTTATAAGGATTTTAAAACTATAAAGTACATTAAGAACGGATTTATAACAAAAAAGATACCTTATTTACAAGTTTAAGTTAAAAAGTACTTTTATAAAAGTAAATTTTTAAAAATATGTTACTGTTCACGACATGGAACTGTTGGAAATTAATTTTCCTAAATAGAGCATTTAATTACAAAGACGTGGACATAAGAATCACTAAAAACCGAATTAAAACGAATGAGATACAATTAATATACGATTTCAATAATTAAAATTTATAAAAAGTATTTTTATAAATCTTCATTCACTGTTATTGTTCATTACAGTACCTAACCATATAATGAATTTAAAATTTGATTAGACTTTCAAAATACGAATCCATACATATAAAGAACGTTAAGAACGGGATTAAAACGAGAAAGATACGACGTTTTTACTATAAGTGATATTTTTAAATGTATCTAACCTTATAAATATTAATTTCTCAAACAATTAAATTATTTATATAATGAAAATTATATAAATAATACATCAAGTGTTTTTTGCAAATAATAATTTGTGGGACAAAAATAACACTTTATTTTACGGATACAAATACATATACATTTATTTGACAAAGTACGATTTGATTATTATTTAACATTTTAAACTAAACAAGAACTATTAGGTGGTGGTGTAACTATATAACTTGTGATGTAGTATTTATATTAAGTACTTAGTACTCATACAACCTATATTTAATTAGGTTGCATTCGGGCTTATCTGTAACGTTTCCATTCACTTTATTTATATACTCTAATTTATTCATTAAGGTGAGTTCATAGCCCCATGTCTTACTATATCAATAATTTACAACTTTTGGGGTGAGAAACATGCATTGAATTACAAATTGGACGCAAGTGTACATTTTAACATGATTACGTGTTTGCCTAAGTAGCGATAATCCTCTAGCCCATTATCATGAATTGTCAATTACTTTGTGTGAGCGCGAATGTTATAAATAGATCTATTTGGGATTGACATCCCCGTTCGGGTGAGTAGCGCTCACTATGACGGTTTGCCGAACAACGGACGTATACCATGTCGGATTCGGATGTTGCGGGTTAGAACATTATCACGGGCAATGTAGGCAATTTATATTGCAATTCATACATGTCGAGCCTCAGTGTCATGAGCTTAGGGAAACGTAATTACACTTTGTGATGTTCGCATCTGTTGCATTATCATACACTTGAAAATCTTGCGGTCCTACATTATATTTACATAAACCTATGAATTCACCAACTTTATGTTGACGTTTAAAGCATGTTTTCTCAGGTCAATGAAGTACGAGGTGCTAAGGATACATTGGGGATACTCTTTTGGGGAGTCATGCATAAAAGATTTGGAGTCATTGCATCTTGGGATAATTGTTATGATCTAAAATCTTTGTTATTAAATGTTGAACAATTTAAGCCGTTATGCTTTGTATTAAACAATTTCAATAAATCCAATGTATCATATTTTAAACGACTCTTTTAGAGGTCGTTCTCATATCTTGTGCTATTGATCTATGAAGTAACGCTCCTGGACACATTATTCTGATGCGACCCTATTTGGGGGTGTTACATGATCATTCAATAATCTTTCACCATAAGTACCACACTAACAAGGCAGAAGCATCGTACATACACGGCCGTAACGACAGAATAGACACATACAATCCGATCACATCCCTGTTCGTGTTTAACTAGTGATTAGGATGAAGAATGATATAGGATAGGGAGCTTCTAACTTTCACCGAAAGTCATCATCCAACAAGGCAGCTGAGACATGCATACATAGCCGTAACGACGGAATAGACATGCATGCTCGAACAAGTCCTCGTTCGAGTGGACACTAATGTTAGTTGCTAGGAAAGGGAAGAAAAATGAGTGTTAAACAAATTTTCATGAAACAAATAGATTAAGCCAACAAATAAGGTATGGTTGCTAGTAACTTTCCCCCGACCGTTCCATGATAAAGACTCGAACATATAGACAAATGCCTCGATCACAGAAATGACAAAGACAACCTAAGTTGGCGTTCCCATAACGGTCAACTTCCCTTACATCCTAATCTTTACATACTTTTACAGAATAAGTAGTGATATCGGCCACTTTTCACAAGACTTTACATCATTGATTTTTTGTAACGTATCAACGAATAATTGATCCTTCCAAGTGATTCCTTTGGTATAAGCTTCTTTTGAACCAACTATTTTTCTTCCTTCTCTTTTTTTTTGCTTTTTCCATTTTTTTAAACATCATAAATCTTGGTTTTATTTCACCGTCTTCACTATCATAATTCATCCGGATAATCTTTTCCTTGTAACACTTCTTCTTCGAACATGATTCATAATTGCAAAAGTAGCGAAACTTACGAGCTACATATTTTTCCCATTGCATTGTGCAATTTCCCGACCATTATAGAGATAGAAAAATTTCACTTTGACACTGGAAATACAAAAGTTTACACGAAAGCAACTAGCAATTTTGATTAAAATAGGCTTAATCTATATGGTAGGCTAAGGTGCAAAGGTGTAATGAAACATATAATATGGTGTAGAAAAAGAAAGGAATGGCTCAACAGGTTGTTCTAGGGAATCTTACTCTAAAAATGATAGTAAACAAAGGGTTACACGAGAGTTAACTAACCAGTGTAGTTAGTTAATTTTACGACATGTAGGCTAATTGGTTTAATCCTAGAAATTTATTAGTTGAACATGTTCCTCCATTTAAATCCATAGTACTAATCATTGCGGTCTCGAGTGATATACCATGCCAAGTTCTAAAGTCCACTACATCGCCGGCACACTCATAATTTTGTGGAATTTTTAGGTAAACAATTGGAAACGGAATAGGTTTAATTCTCATAATATGTATCAAGGGTTATAGTGCGCTAGGTAATGTAACTAGTGGTTTTTACAAAAGTCATGCTAAATTTTTGTAAATTTGGTCTATCTTTAAGCACTTTTAAGCTCGTAGCATGTTATTTTGTAAAAAAGAAGACAAGTATGTTCTGATTCTCCATCCCCTCACTTAAATTATCCAACATCATAGTTGTATAGATAAAACAATTAAATAATAAGGGAAAATAGAATTAGAACGGAAAACTCCCTGATGTTTTGCTCGTGATAATTCTCCAAGATGAGTTCTTGAGCAAAAAGTATGTTGACTAGGGATTTAGAATGCCCGGATAAGTTCAACACATGTCCTTTTCAGAATATACCATATCATAGTTTCAGCAAGGTCATGCATAAAAAGATTAGAAGACGAGTGTAATTTCTATCTCGCTACAATGATACAAGAAAACAATTAAACACACAACTGTACAGGGATCAATACGCCGTATCCCAAACCCTAAGATACGCCGTATGGTTCCTGTAAAAACAATTAAATACTGGAAATTAAATATTTAGTTTTAAAACTCATAACGTCTAGACACATCTATACGCCGTATCCAGAGGGTTTTGATACGTCATATAGAGTGTCTAGGAAGACAGACTCGTGCAACAAACAATTAAAATGTGACAAACAATTAAAATGATCGGGTTGTCTCTCGAGAAGCACTTTTGTTTCAACTGGTCTTTAAGTTCGAACTTTTTCCTTCTTCTTCTCATTCGCCATCCATAATTCGCTCACACTTGTCCCCGAGAGAGAATTTCTTCATAATCATTTGGCATGATGCGTACTTCTTGCAAAATTTCATGCCGAGCACAACGTCTTTTGTTATATCATCACCGTCAATGATGGTAAAACCTGTGATAATAGAAAAACTTCTGACGAAAATAGGTATATGGGGGTGGGGGGGGCACACTCATAATTTTTGTCGAATTTTAGCAAATAGTTAAAACGGAATAGATTAATTCTCATAAATAATGTATCATAGGTTATAGTGCGTAGCGGTAATGTAACTAGCGATTTTTACAAAAAGTCATGTTGTTATTTTTTTTAAATTTGGCCTATTTTTAAGCACTTTTAAGCTCGTAGCATGTTATTTTGTAAAAGAGAAGATAAGTACGTTCTAATTCTCCACCCCCCACTTAAATTATACAACATCTTCATTGTATAGATAAAACAATTAAATAATAAGGGAAATAGAATTTGAGACGGGACATCCTAAGGTTTTGCTAGTGATAACTTCTCCAAGATTGGGTTTCTTGGCTAGAAGTGTGTTTTGTATATGGCTTTCAGCCATGCCCGGATAAGTTTAAACATATAGCCTTTTTCAGAATATACCATATCATAGTTTCAGCAAGGTCCTGCATAAAAGATTAGAAGACAAGTGCAATTTCTATCTCGTTACAATGGTACAAGAAAACAATTAAACACACAACTATACATGGGATCAATACTCCGTATGCCCAAACCCTAGGATACGCCAGTATGGTTCTTGGAAAAACAATTAAATTTACTAGAAATTAAATGTTGAGTTTTAAAAAACTGATAATGTCAAACATCTCTATACGCCGTATCGGGGGTATGATTTCCGAGTTGTATAGCGTGTCCTGGGAAAGACAGACTCGTGCAATAAATAATTAAATTCCAACAAACAATTGAAATGACCTGGTTGTCTCCCCGAAAGCACTTTTGTTTTAGTTGGTCTTTAAGTTTGACCTTTTTCCTTTTCTTCATTTTCATTCATCCTCTATAATTTGCTCGCACTTATCCCCGAGAGCGAACTTCTTCATAATCATTTGGCATGATGCGTACTTCTTACAAATTCATGCCAAGCACAATGTCTTTTGTCATATCATCATATCAAGATGGTTTAAAAACCTGAATAATGGAAAATCTTCACAACGAAAAAGGTATATTGATCAAAGTTAGATATTTTCCGGCATGACTCTTCCCTTCATCATTGTCCTTAATTATTGAATAATAAAAGCTTTTAGACATTAAGTTAATGGACAAGGAAGGGAGGAGGTTAGCGATAACATATTTATACCCGATTACACAAGAAAATTTCATTTTATAAGAGTCAGTTTTAACAAAAGTTGACTCAAAATCACATCTCGATTTTCGTTTATGTTCGCCGAGGTGTGTCCCAAATCATTTAATTCTATGTAATTACCATAAGTTAGGTCGAATGATTCATCCCATCTCATATAAGCTCTATTTTTGAATTAAGACTTTTTATCACAAAGACCATTTTGATTATGCTAGTGGCGGGCTTAATACTTTTAAAAACAAGTTTTTCTTCCTTGACCCTTAAAGTAATCTTCCTTTTAAAGACATCAATCTTGGAATGGGCAGTTGACAAGAATGGTCGTCCGAGGATTAAAGGGACATCGTCATCCTCGGGTATGTCCAAGATGATAAAGTCTATAGGAAAAATAAATTTTCCTATCCTTGCTAGCACATTTTTAGCAATACCCCTTGGTTGTTTTATAGTTCGGTCAGCTAGTTTGATGGTCAACCTAGTGTGAGATAAAATTCTTAGACCAAGGTTGGTGTAGGTGGAGAATGGCATAACACTCACACTTGCTCCTAGGTCAACAAAAGCTTTATCAAAATAGATATTATGAATAAAACAAGGTAAAGTAAAACCACCTAGATCTTTTTCTTTCTGAGGCAAGGTGTGATCATAAGCATCTAGAATCTTCACATCTTGTGCCTCTCTCCAATCATTACAGCCGAAGTTTTGTAGTCATCTTAGAAAATGGACTATTTCAGAAAATATGCTCTTGTGCTCTGTGCCCGATACGGCGTATAGACCACATCCGATACGGCGTATCTCAGAAAAACCAGCTTTAGCAGTTGAGATCGATTTAACTTGGTCTCAAGGGTTTGTCTTCGTAGAGCTGGGAAGGCTTCCAAACCCTCTTTCTTGCAAGACCTTGCTCGTCTGTCCGATTTGTATTTCCAAGTTTTAATTGAGGCTCCTAGATTTCTTATCGTTGCATCGGTAGAAGCTCAGATATCTTTGATTATGTTCGAGTTTTCCTCATTTCTTTTAGCTGATTCTGCCATAAATTTAGTTAGTGATTCTTCCAGTCTCGGTCTCCGGTGTTCTTTTCGATCAGGATATGATGTGTTTTCCATTGTTTTAGTTGGTAGGTTTTTAGAATCCTAGCCCCACTATTTATATTGTCGCTCCAGGTTGATTAGGGTGCACCAAATTGTATAGTAGCTTCTTATAAAGTTTTCCCTTTTCCTTTTGGTGGACAATATTTTATATAGTGGGGTCCCTTGATAGTTCAGCATCGACCTGTAGCAGCGTACAATTCTATCACTTTCTTTATTTCTCGTTCCAAGATGTTGAGTTGGGCTTGGATATAGCCCAGCAAGCTCGTCAGAAGGTTTTTGTTACTTCTGGTTCTTTAAAGATGTTCCCATTGGACCAATTTCTTGTGTATTCTGCCTATCTTAGAATGTCTATTTTGGCAATCAGCGGATCAGGGGGTTTGTTTTTTTAGTTTTGGAAGGTTATGGCACTCTTTGAGTCCATTAATTTGTGAGTTGTACATCGAGCCCATTATAAAACAACGATAAGTTCTTGCAATGTCGGTCTAATTAATGTTTAAAGACACTTCATCGGTAATTCATTAATTTTCTCATGCACAGAAAAGGCTTTCATCGGGTTCCTACTGGAAGTTGTTGATTTCCTCTATTTTCTTTGCGGTACAGGCAGGTGGACAGTATTTGTTTAGAAATTTAGTATTAAGAACTTCCCAGGTTGTAATCGAGCCTGATGGCTGGTTCCTTAGCCATCTGGTTGCGGCTCCAGTGAGGGATACAGGGAAGGCTAGAAGCATGATTTGATCTTGGGTTATTTTTGGGATATGAAATAAGTCAACAATCTCTAGAACCTTCTCGATGTGCTCGTTTGCATCTTCATGTTCTGAGCCACTAAAAATATTGTCACGAAGTTTCTTGAGAAATTTCCCCTTTAATTCAAAGTGGGTGTCTTGGCTGATCGTGGGCCTAGTAACGTCCGACTCGTAATCTCCTCGGGTTTTGCTCATGTACTTCTCCATTGTTTCCGTCATTGTTTCTCTTACTTCTTCCCCTGATTGTTCCTCGATGTCAAAATTTTGATCAAACTCTAGTAAATTCGAATCTACGAGACTTGGTGTATCAAAAAGCCTCCTTCTTGAGTGAAATTTTTGTTCCGGGTTTTCAAAAGGTGAGAGTAGTTCCTTTGTAGAACTTCTTGTCATGCACCACCTGAAACAAATGACAATAAATCAGAAGGATATGTCCTGATGAGAGAAATCAAATGTAGAATTGAAACAAATAGATTTTTGGTCTGCTACTGTATCAGTTGACAGATACGTCATATTCAATTAATTGGAATATGCCGTATAGGTCTGTTGAATTACCAATACGTCGTATTGAATTCACAGAATACGTCGTATGTTTGGAAAAACAGATACGTCATTTAGACTATAAAACTCAATACGTTGTTCTGGGTAGAAGGCTTGATACGTCGTATCCAACAGGTGGATACGGCGTATGAGGTGATCAGTCAGAACAAAATACTAATTAAAAACAATTAAATGCGAGAATTTAAACACGTAATGCGAATAAATACAAACAAGATTTAAATAA
>BQNB010113642.1:0-21900 GCA_026074375.1 Tanacetum coccineum
ACTTATTTCATGTTCCTAACATCACTGTGGATCAACTAATGCTTTGAGTCTTCCTTATATCTTTACTGGAGCCGCAAGCCGTTGGCTTAGAAACGAACCAACTGGTTCAATCATGTTGGGAATTAGAGGCTTCTACAACTTAATGCTGCTGGTTCAAGTTTGTGCTGCTGCTGAAGATTAGAGAAAACAGTCTAAGTCATTAGTACTATTATTATAATAGTTAGTGCTGCTAGTACAAAGTGTTCGTACTGTCAGTTTATTAGTACTGTTAGTTATGTATTTAGTGCTATTAGTTATAATAGTTAGTACTGCTAATGTGATATGCATGAGATATATTAGGAATAGATATGCATTATCAGTATACGCATTTTGTAAGCCTGTTAGGGTTTCTTGGTGTATAAAAGAAACCCTAAGGCATAGTTAGAGATATAGATCTAGAAGTCATTTCTCATAGTTAGTATTCATAGTTTCAAGGTTATTCTGTAACTTTGATTGTGTTTAATATATTGAAAGTTTAGCAAGATCTTGTTTTACTATTTCATTGTTCTTCTTAGTATTACAAACTAGTTTTCACATAGTTTGTAGTATTCACAATCTTAGTTTCTATTATAATTGTCTTGGATCTATCCAACACAACAAAGCTTTAACAAGCTAAGTAAGATCTGTTCAAAAGGGATCAACATGACTCTCGAGTAAGTCAAGCATGATCCATCACACATAGCAATATCCTTCTACATTATAGACCACTAATAGTATTCCTTTGTATCCTTGTACATCTTATCAGCCCTGAGAGGATCTAAATCTAGATCTATGGACTGCCTTCATAAACTTAACTCAGATCGCTAGTTCTCGAGGTTCAAGATCTTCTGTCAAAGTGTCGATCTCCATCAGGTTAAATTCTAAATCACATCATTCGAGCCTTGCCCTTCCTCAAGTGAATTCATCAAAAACCTTAAGCTGAGTAACAACTTGATTCTAACTTAATCTCGTAACTCATCAAACAAGAACTGTCTTGAGATTAAGTTATGAAATGTTAAAGAGTTTAATGTTTTTGATAAATTTGCTTAATTTTAGGGTTGCTCAAAAACCAAATATTGTAACACTAATGGGGCGTCTAGAGAAATCAAGGGATGTTTTGAGCTTTTAAAAAAATGTATTAAGATTTAAAAAAACATCCCATGATTAATGGGTTGTCTTGACGCGTAAGTGATAACCTTGTTCCTCTTTATTTGTACGCAATCTAATCTTCAGTTGATGTATCGTAGTATACCACAAAATTTTCTATTTCCTCAAGCAATGCTAAGGTTGACGTGTTGGATAGCCTATGATTCAACGTTTGAGAGGCTTATTTTGTTTGTTACCCGAAAAAAGTTCTTAGCGTAGTTACTCGGTATCATTAGTAGCTGAGAGGTTTTTGAGAAGTTTGGATGGATTGCTAATTACAACCGAGTAACCTGGAAATCAACGGGGTTCTTGATATGTGAGAAATCACATATCCTTTTTATACCAAAAATGGCCCTAAAATGAACAAATTGGGAAAATTATGCTTGTATATTGCTTGTTTTATCATTTGTGATGTGTAGGTACGGATATTGCAAAAATCACAAGAAAACGGCCAAAACCGGACAAACACGAACACGGGAACGGATAGAGTGCACAAGAGCCAGGAGTTTCTAGCAAAGGTCAACAAAGTTAACCTTGGTCAACCCACAATAAGACAAAACCCTCAAAATCCTAAATGAGCCCTTAATGTTAACACAATTTCAGCAAAAGTCCAAAAAAACCCCTAACACCGTTAGTCCATAACTAACGGTTGTTAAATGTGTTTTATTAAAACCCTTTTAACTTTTTAACCCAGCCCATAACTAAACCAAGCCCAAAACCCTTATAAGCCCAAGTCAACCCCCATTTTACCCCGGGTCAAACGAAATCTTTATAAATAAAATTTGGGGGGCGGGAAATGTTGTTACTGTTCATTATCTCCCCCAACTTACGCTGCATCAAAATCATAAGGGTAAAATCCTATTTCCCTTCACTTAATTGACGTGGCTTATGATACTTAGTACCAAGCTCTAAGCTGGCAAGAATTACATCACCAAAAGCCTTTGATTGGCCAAGCTCTGACAAGGGAATGCTACACGTCTCCAAAGAAACACACTTAAATGGAAAAATTGCACTAAAACTAGTGCAAAAGAAGTACGTAAAGCTCCCAAAGATGGATTGCCAGCGTGGCAATCCGTGTGACTCATACTTTGATCCAAGGGCTATAAGAGGGCATCCAATGATTGGTTTTAAATGAAGGGCTATGATCAAGAGGAGCGTATGAGACCTGGAACCTTCCTCTAAAGCTATAAATAAAGAGCCTCTCTCACTCACATGAGTATCTAGAGTAGCTTAGTGTAGTATTAGCTATTAGAGTAATTTTAGCTTAAAAGTTGTATTTAGCTTATTGTCTTTAAAATCAATGTAATTTTCCTTTATTAAGTTTGTACTCAACTGTTTGAATTAATACAAGTTTGTTTTCTTAAATGTTCAATTATTAAATTGTGTTCTCACTTTATATCATTATGATCTAATAAGCTCTTAATTGATCAAATAGTTTTTAATAATCTGTCTTAATCTCTACATAAGCAAGCTACATTCTCATTTAAGCTCTTAAAGCTTAAATGAGCTTAAGTAATACTCAAATCCACTCCAATCTTACCACAGCTTATTAATGGAAGGGAAGTCAGTAATGGAAGGACTTCCTTATCTTAGGATAAGCTGGAGCTTGTTGAATAAGCTCTAAGAGCATTTGAAAGCCTTGTTTGTACAAAGGCCCTTGTAAGTCTTCATTTTCATTTTCTAGCTTTAAATCTGCATAATTAGTTTAATCTATTTGTGGTGGCTTATTACTGTTTCATTAGCTTATTGCTTCTTATATTTGTTGTTTAATGCTTAATAAGTTCATTAGTTAACTTAGATTTTAGTTTGCTTGTTATGTTATAAAAACTGTCAAAAAAATACAAAAATATTAGCATAGTTTAATAGCTTATTGTTCTAGCTTATTAGTTTGTTAAAATCTGCTTATTATGTCTTATTATAGCTTTTAGCATCTGGTATCTACAATTTTAGCTTTAATTCTCATTTTTATAAGCTAAGTATGGATTTAAGAAATTTAAGGGAGTGTTTGGGTCAAGTAGTACTAACTCAAGTTAGTACTGCTTGATTCCATTTGGTCCTTTAAAATTTATTTTAAATCTTATTATAAGGTTTATAGAGTCAGGATTTAAAGTTGTTTGTAGGCATAATCATGTTTTAATCAAAGTAGTGTATAGTTGTTTAAATCTGTTAGCCTAAATCTAGTTTAATGTGCATTTTAAGCTCAAATCTGTTATACCTATTGTTATTGATGAATTTGATTTTGCTTGAGTATTTAAAAGAAGTCTAGAACATATCTCTAAACCTACACTTCTTGGTTCTGAGTTTTGTCATAAGCATGTCAATTGCATCAGCAGTCTAATAAGCCAAACAACCATTTTCTAGCCTAAATATCAAAGAGTAAATTTAGATCTTAGGTCTTAATTTTTAGAATACAAGTAGATTATAAGGTAGTGTTCATCTTTTTGAATTTTCTTTTTAAAAATAAGCTGGTCTAGTTATCTGTTTTTAAGCTTTAAATTAGCATTTTGTCTTTTGAAATACTAAAAGCATACTCAGTACATACTGAGTATATAAACAGTTTTCAGCTAGCTTTTTCTTAGATCAATTGATTTTCAAAATAGATTTTAAAAGTTGTTTCTAATAGCCTTTAGGTCATAGTTTAAGCTGGTATAAGCTAGGTTTTCATAATGTTCCATTAGCTTATCTTAAAATAAGCTCAAAGTTGCCTTAAGGGACTGTTTGGTTAACAATTTTTGATAAAGTGCTTATTTGAGAATTTTTAGCTTATTGCTTGTAGATTTAGCTTTATTCCTGTTCAATCTAGCTTATTAGGTTAATTTTCAGTAGAGCATAGCTTATTCAGTTCAATTTTTAGCTTATTTTGTCTTTTCTTAAAAATCCAAAAACATAGTTAATCTAATCAAGTAGCATTTTCAGTTAGCTTTTTAAGTGCTTTTTTGAATTTCAAAATGCATTTTGTTTGCAGTTTTAAGTAGTTTTTTAATTAATCTTTAAGATAGTATAAGCTAGAAAGACATAAGGTTCCATTTTCTTAGTTAAAAATAAGCTCAAAAAGTGCTAAATAGCCTGTTTGGCAGACAGTTTAAGTATGAGTGCTTTTTAGGATTTTCAGCTTATGGCTTATCCATTTTGCTTATTTCTAGTCTAGTTTAGCTTATTAGGTTAGATTTAAGATAGTGATAGCTTATTTAGTTCTAGCTTTAGCTTATACCCGTTTTTAGCTTATCAAGTTTTAATAAAAAGCTTAGTTAAGCATTCTGTTTGTTTAATAAGTTGTTTTCAGCTTAAATTTTGATTTTTTAAAAATTTTGTTTTCATTAAAGTTGTTAGTTTTTCTAAGTTTTATAACTTTGTTTTTGCAAAAAAAATAAAAAAATGGAAGAGGGGAAATTGTGGGTGAGTAGGACTCGAACCCACAACCTCAACCCTCCTCAACCTTTATAACATACAACTCAACACACCACTAACATAGTATTGAGCCCCTATAGCTTATTTGAGAAGTGAAATAGCTTATTTGGCTTATAATATTATTTTCTTGGTGGTGGTTTGACAAAAAGAGGGGACAAGATCCGTGTTTTAAGGAAAAAGTAGCTGGCGGTTTGACCAGGTCAAAGGCGGGTTGCTTTAAATAATCAATTATATGCCAGGCTGTTTTGCTAAAAAGAAAAAAACAAAAACGGCGTTTGCCAATTTAAGCGGCGGTTTAATTATTTTAAAGATACACGGCGGTTTGAACAGGTGTGGCGGGTTGCTTATTTTATTGAACAAAATTAAATGTTACTCTGCCCAAATTAAAAATCCATGGCGGTTTGACAAAGTTCATAGGCGGCGGTTTGCCCTAGGCGGCGGTTTGCTTAATATAATGTTGGCAACGATTTGGATAAAAACAGGCGGCGGTTTGCTTTAAACTTTGGCGGCGGTTTGAGATCAAAGTTTGGCGGCGGTTTGCTATATTATATGGCGGCGGTTTGCTAACATTTTGGCGGCGGTTTGTCTCAAAGAAAACCCTCGTTTTGAACACCTAATTTGGGAATCTAATAAATCAACCATAACAACATACCACACTTTGGGCATATGACCGAATTTGGGAATCTAATAAATCAACCATAACAACATACCACACAAACAACAACACTTAATCCCAAAACGATCCTGTAAAGATTCACTTAAACGACAAAACGGCTATAGATTCGGATTACGATGACAAGTTGATTACGGAAGTGATTGGTATCCCCTTATATGCGATAAAGTTGAATTTCATAGAAGGCTTGCTACTTATTTCATCATCGAGACCTTCTTCTAATTTTCTATCGATGTGATGAATTTCTTGAACGTATACATTATGATTAGACTTGGATTACTAGTTTCTAGCGTCAAAAAGTGGACTGGGTGGAAGAAGACCTGGACAACTATCACTTTAAAAAGTTACGTAATTAGTACTAAGTGTCACACGCAGATGTGTTTGTGATAAATTTCCCAAGAGGTGTTTGTACTTCTTATACATTTGATTGGAGTATAAGGTACTTAGAGATTCTCTTCTCTGCACCGTTCTTCAATCACAATAGTGCAAGCTAAAGTAAAAAATATGGGTGAATTTTTTTTTACTTCAGTTTCAAGTTTTGGTATATTCAGTTAACTTCACCAAGTAGATCACAACAATACCGAAAGAATACGAGGTTGGTAAGTAGCCCAGAGAAGTTAAAGGGATGAGATGTAAACAGCACTTCTCACGGTATTTTTTGTGCTATTCCAAGACAACGATAACTTCACAGTCTAATCATCAAATCTATTTCAAAGTTCTTTCGATGACATTCATTTCACGAAGGACCGTGGATAAATACCAAAGTGTTCCTTGATTCTTAGCTTCATCTCCTCTACTGTTTGTATAAGTCAAGATGGTAATGATTTCTTGTTTGTATATCAAGAATTTGTTACTTATGACAAGAAATTCTCGAGTAAGATAACCGTACAAAATCGACAATAGATGCTTCCGAGAGTTCGCTACCATCATGGGGAAAAATTGTGTACATTCGTGACTTAATTGACTTTGATGTGTTTACCATATATCAACTTACTAGGGGAAGTTTTGTATATCCCTAAAAATCTTAGTAATGGTTTGTGAAATATTAGCAAACGTGAGAATAACATGCTGATTTCTCGCATGCACCAACCGAAAACGAAATATTCACTAAAGCCCAAAATGACAAGAAGCAGTGGATAGTTTGGTGTGGTTTGACTTTCTACATACAAAATTCCGCTGGTGCACAGTTAAAGACAGGTAGAAAGATTGTACAAGCTACATCCAAAGGATTCAGAATCTGCTTAAGATAGGGATGTTGGTGTTGGGGGGAAGCCGATTCAGAAATTTCGCCAAAAATAGTCTATGAAGAAAGACTTTTTCAAGACAGCTAAGGCAAGATTGGGGGGAAGTTATCCAACACGATGCATACTACAATGTTTCAAGAACAAGTAAAGACAAATGAAGATCCAGGCTAGAATACAAGTTTTAAGACGAGGAGAACTCAAAAGACAACTTCAGCTGTGGAAAGCGCTTTGAGACTAATTATTAACGTTGTTATTTGTTACTTAGTTAGGAACATTGTAATAATTCCGTATGTCCACAAAATTGTGGAAGAATGTTTAGCCCAAAAAAATGGTGACTTATGCTGGAATTACATTTAAATATTATATGTCGTGTCGGTTAGTTTTAGCTTGTTAACCCGGGACAATAAATAACCCCCCTCCATACTTCCATGGAGGGGTGAAGCTCACTTTTGTAAAGGTGAAGTGTGTGTGTTTTCTCTCTACCACACACACTACTTCCCATCTTATCTCTTTTCTCTCTACTATAATGAATAAACATCTCTTTCACTTTACCAAGCCTCCGGATCCGTTGTTCTAAGGGTGAATCTATTCTAACAATTGGCACCAGAGCACAGGGGGAATCCGTTTCGTGGTTCATAAGCTCAAATTTTCGTGGCTTATTTTGTGGAAAAAGCCCACAGATAAAAAAATATTGGGCTTATTTGGTTGTTAATCTTGTTCTTTCCTCGATCTACATATTAAACAGGTTAGATTGCTACCATCTCACGAGTTACATATGATCCTAGATCGAATTATTAAGCTTAAAAAGGGATGACTTTTTATGTGTTCTAAGTGGAGGTTTGGCTCGAATTTGATGATTCACGAAGATATGGTTGTTATTTCGTGTTTTAATCTCATTAACCACTTAGTATTGAGCCCCTATAGCTTATTTGAGAAGTGAAATAGCTTATTTGGCTTATTTTGAAAAATCCGTTCTTGATGTTCTTCGTGGAGGTTTGATTATAATATTATTTTCTTGGTGGTGGTTTGACAAAAAGAGGGGACAAGATCCGTGTTTTAAGGAAAAAGTAGCCGGCGGTTTGACCAGGTCAAAGGCGGGTTGCTTTAAATAATCAATTATATAGCCGGCGGTTTGCTAAAAGAACACGGCGGTTTGCCAATTTAAGCGGCGGTTTAATTATTTTAAAGATACACGGCGGTTTGAACAGGTGTGGCGGGTTGCTTATTTTATTGAACAAAATTAAATGTTACTCTGCCCAAATTAAAAATCCATGGCGGTTTGACAAAGTTCATAGGCGGCGGTTTGCCCTAGGCGGCGGTTTGCTTAATATAATGTTGGCAACGATTTGGATAAAAACAGGCGGCGGTTTGCTTTAAACTTTGGCGGCGGTTTGAGATCAAAGTTTGGCGGCGGTTTGCTATATTATATGGCGGCGGTTTGCTAACATTTTGGCAGCGGTTTGACTAACAAACAAGGCGGCGGTTTACCAAATGTAGCAGCAGTTTGTCTCAAAGAAAACCCTCGTTTTGAACACCTAATTTCCCGAAAAAAATTTCGACCTTACGGGGATCTAATAAATCAACCATAACAACATACCACACTTTGGGCATATGACCGAATTTGGGAATCTAATAAATCAACCATAACAACATACCACACAAACAACAACACTTAATCCCAAAACGATCCTGAAAAGATTCACTTAAACGACAAAACGGCTAGAGATTCGGATTACGATGACAAGTGATTACGAAGTGGATTTGGTATCCCTTATTTGCAATTGAAGTTGGATTTCACAAAGGCGTCTACTTATTTCATCATCGTGACTTTCTTCTATTTTCTATCGATTGATGACTTGCTTGAACGTATACAATTATGATTAAGACTTGGATTATCTAGTTTCCAGCGGTCAAGGGGTGGTTGGATGAAGACCTGGACAACTATCACTTAAAGGAGTTACGTTGTAGTACTCAGTGTCACACGCAGATGTCGATGTGGATAATTTCAAGAGGTGTTGTACTTCTTATACTTTTGATGGAGTATAAGGTACTTAGAGATTTTCTTCTGCACCGTTCTTCAATCAACAATAGTGCAAGATTAAGTAACAAATTTGGGGGATTTTACTTCAGTTTCAAGTTTGATATATCGGGTTTACTTCACCAAGTGATCACAACAATAGCTTACAGAATACGAGGTTGGTAAGTTAGCCAGAGAGTTTAAAGGTTGAGATGTAATCAGCACTTCTCATGGGTATTTTTGTGCTATTCCAAGACAAAGATACTTCATAGTCTAAGCAAAATCTTCAAAGTTCTTCGATGACATTCATTCACAAGACCTTGATTATACCAAGTGTTCTTGATTCTTGCTTCATCTCCTCTACGGTTTCTGAAGTCAAGAGGGTAATGATTCTTTTATATATCAAGATTTATGCTTATGACAAGAACTTCTCGAGTATATGAACGTACACGACAATGATGCTTTCGAGAGTTCGGAACCATCATGGGGGAAAATGTGTACATCCGGGACTTAATTGACTTTGATGTTACCATGTTAACTTTAATTGACTTTGACTATAAATACCCCTCCATACTTCCATGGAGGGGTGAAGCTCACTTTTGTAAAGTGTGAAAGTGTGTGTTTTCTCTCTACAAAAACACACATCTTCCATCCTTTTCCTTTTCTCTCTAATTCAATGGCTCAATTTCTCTTTCACTTTACCATGCCTCCGGATCTTGTGTTCTAAGGTGAATCTAATGTTAACACGAATCCTACTCCTCGTAGTCACGATAAATATGGATTGTAGGAACTTAGAACGTAACAGAGTTGTCCTTTTAATTGGGTTATAACCAAGAGAACTAGGAGATTTTCTTCAATATACTTACCTTTTAGTGAATTAGAATCACAAAAGTTATGAGATTCTCGCATCGACAAAACTTTTGATGGACCTGAAGTTAAAGCAAAGGACGCAATTATTGCTATTACATGGAACCTAGTTAATAGAAGCCTCACCTCCGCTAAGATTAGCCCTTTAAGTGGCATCGTCCCATCCACCGTAGACACTGAGCGCTCTGTTGAGTTAGCCGATGGAAAGATAATAGGAATTGATGCCATCATTTGAGATTGTACACTGAATTTTCTAAATCATCTATTCAACATAGACTTAATGCTCGTAGAACTCGGTAGTTTCAACGTTATCATCGGTATGGATTGGTTGACAAAGTACCACGCCATGAACATTTGTGATAAAAGATCGTTCGTATCCCCTTAGGTGATGAAACCTTAACGATTCGAAGCAATAGGAGTAATGGCTATGAATCGATAGTTGCTAGTGAATAGAGAGTTGAGTTGTTTGATAGGGTTGGTACGTTAGAAGCGGGATAACGTGAGACTCGGAGGCACGTTAGGTGTTGAGAGGCAGAGAGTTGATCATCTCCGGCGTAGTATGTCGTATGCTCAAAGGAATTTATAATACCCAAGTTTCCTCACGCCTGGGGGATCCCCTAATATTGTTTCGACAAAAGAGCTATAGATTCATCAGGATATACATCGAACTACCGAGATTAACATCAAGCTAACCGTAAAGAACCGTTACCCGTTACCTAGGACTGATGACCTTTTTCGATCAACTACGAGGATCTAGTGTTTACTCGAAAATCGACCTAAGGACTAGTTACCACCAACTAGAGTTCAACGAAAGGATATTCTAATACCGCATTTAGGACCCGTTATGAAGATTTCAAGTTTCAGGTCATGCCATTTGATTTGACCAGCGCACTAGAGGTATTCATGGATCTCATGAATCAGGTGAGTAAACTGTACTTGGATAAGTTCGTGATAGTATTCATTGATGATATCTTAAGCTAATCAAGCAGAAATAAGGAGTATGAGGAACACCTTAGGCTTATCTTGAAATTGCTTAAGAATAAGGAATTGTACGCCAAATTCTCTAAGTGTGAATTTTGGCTCCCGAAAGTACAATTTCTTGTCCACATTGTTGATAGTCAAGGCATTCAAGGAGATTCTGCCAAGATTAAGTCAAGCAAGGATTAGGTAACGCCTACGACACCAACAATTTCCTCATAGTAGGGAGCTCCAATATAGTTCGACAAAAAGAAGGATGGATCCTTCAGGATGTACATTGACTACCGAGAATTGAACAAGCGAACCGTGAAGAACCGTTACCCATTGCCTAGGACTGATGACCTCTTTCGATCAACTACGAGGATCTAGCATTTACTCAAAAATCGACCTAAGGACTAGTTACCACTAATTAGAGATCAAGGAAAGGATATTCTAAGACCGCATATAGGACCCGTTATGGACATATCAAGTTTTAGGTCATGCCATTTTGTCTGACCAACGCACCAAAGGTATTCATGGATCTCATGAATCGGGTGTGCAAACCGTACTTGGATAAGTTTGTGATAGTATTCATCGATGACATCTTTATCTTCTCAAGCAGAAATGAGGAGTACGGGGAACACCTTAGGCAATTATCTCGAAATTTCTTAAGAATAAGGAATTGTACGCCAAATTCTCTAAGTGTGAATTCTGGCTCCCGAAAGTGTAATTTCTCGTCCACATTGTTGATAGTCAAGACATTCATGGAGATTCCGTCAAGATTGAGTCAACCAAGGATTAAGCAACGCCTACGACTCCAACAGAGATACGAAAATTCTTAGGTCTTTCCGGTTATTACCGACGATTTATCAAAGGTTTCTCTAGGATATAGAAACCTCTAACCAAAGTGACTCAAAAAAAATGTGAGATGCGAATGGGAGGAGAAAAAAGAGGAAGCCTTTCAACTGTTAATGTAGAAACTTTGTAGTGCACCGATTTTTTCATTTCCTGATAGAGCAGAAAACTTCGTGGTTTGTTATAACGCCTCGCATAATAGATTAGGTACTATAATGATGCAGAAGGAGAAGGGGATAGCTTAAAACTCTCGACAACTGAAAGTTCATGAGAAGAACTACCCGACACACGACCTAGAATAAGGAGAAATAGTGTTTAGTTTCAAGATTTAGGAACACTACCTGTATAGCATGAAGCATACAACGTGTACAAACCATAAGAGCTTACAACATATTCTAGATCAAAAGAAATTAAATAGGAGACAACAAAGATTGTTAAAATTGCTCATTGATTACAGTTGTAAGATTCGATATCACCCTAGAAAAGCAAACGTTGTAGCAAATACTCTAAACAGAAAGGAATGAGCTAAGACTTTTAGGGTTAGAGCCTTAGTGATGACCATTAATTCAAACCTAGCGCCAAAAATTCATGTGGAACAAGTAGAAGCTCTCAAGAAAGAGAACGTTAAGGATGAGAACCTTCATGGTACGGACGTGGATTTTGAGACTCGTCTCGATAGAACTCTCTACATTAGGAGCAAAAATTAGTTATCACATTGTAGAGACATAATAAAATTGATCATGCATGGGTCACACAAAAATCTAACTATTTCATACACCTTGGATCGAATAAGATATATCATAATCTTAAGTAGTTATATCGATGGCCCGACATGGAAGCAGGCATCACCACCTGTATCAGCAAGTGCTTGACGTGTTTAAGAATGAGGGACGATTATGAAAAGCCATCTGGTTTACTAGTACAACCAGAAATGCCCCATTGGAAATGGGAAGATATAGCCATGGATTTTATCACAAGCCTGCCAAAGACAACAAGTTGTTACTACACGATTTGGGAAATCGTGATCATCAAAAGAATTATGCTGACGTGAGACGCAAACCTTTAGAATTTTAAGTTAGAGGTATCTCCGTGGAAAAGAGTGATACGTTTTGGCAAACGGGGAAAGTTGAACCCTAGATATATTGAGCCTTTTAAGATTCTAGCTAAAGTAGGAACCATTGATTATATACTCGAACTCTCACAACAACTAAGCAGAGTCCATAGCACCTTTCATATGCCAAACCTGAAGGAGTGTTTGTCTAACGAAATACTCGTCATTCACCTGGGAACACGAATATTAGTTTCGAAAGAAATAGCCTCTCTTATTTCCCAACAGCCCGAAACCCAATACCACACAAGCTCTTTTAACGGGGAAAGACTGTGACAACCGGTATATTTTTTTTATTTACTTCTCGACGGGTCACCCAAGCTAGTACTACTCTCACACAGGCACAATTAACGACGGAGTTCTGATGGGATCCGGTGCATTAGTGATGGTATAAAAATTTTACTTTTTACGCTCGATATTATTTTTCTTTTTTTACTTTTTTTACCTTTTTCCCTTTTACTATTTACGTGATTAATTTATCGTTGAACCGAGAAGCTATCTCGCGTGTATCTGAGAATCGTCACCGGATGCGTACCGGGTATATATTTTGTGTAGTCTTCCGTCAGTGGTCACGTTTTTACGTTTCAGATTGTTTTTTAAAATTTTAGAAATTTATTTGAAGTTATTATGCGTTTTTAGTATTAACGTGTTCCGTGAATAATAACTAATATCAAAGTGTGCATGTATGCATTGAAATTAAATCACCACCTTGCATGAGCTTCCTTAATAATGTGAGATCAAATTGGTCCCCTCCCTTTGGCTTGGCTCAAACGCACACCCTTTAGGAGCCAACCTTTGGCTTCAAGTTTTCTTTGGCTTCACTCCTAACTCCTTTGGCTCCAAAATAACTCCTTTGGGTCCAAGCTTAGTCCTTCCTATAAATACCTTCTCATTTTCACTTCATTTCTCACATATATTCATTATCCTACCAAAACTCTTGCAATTTTCTCTCTTTCCTTTTTCTCTTTTATTGGACGACGCCACCACCACCACACCATTTGGTGTTTTTGTTTCTTGTTTCAAGTTTTGGTAAAGGTTTATTGATCGGGGTTTATTCCAAAGCTTATTCGGGTTATAAACATGATTATTTTTGGGTTAATCCTCATCTATTCCCTTCATTTGTAAGCTTAATCCTAACTCATCTCTTTCATTTCAATTTCTTTATGCTCTTGGTTTGAATCCTAGTGTTTGTGTTAATTTTTAAAAAAGAAACAAGATAGTTTATAAATAATGAAGTTTTATGCTCATATATATATATATATATATATATATATATATATATATATATATATATATATATATATATATTGTTGTTAAGATGAGATTGAGTTGATTAGAGTGTTGTTATGATGATGATGATGGGATTAGAATAGATTAAGGGTGGATTTTGTTGGTTGGATTAGTAGTGAACGGGATTAGGTTAGTATAAGCACTATTGTGAAGTTTGGATGGATTTTTAGAAGCGTTTGCGAAAATAAGGTTGTTGATCCGAATTTGTTTTAGGGTTTCGGGCGACTTAAAAATGTTTTCATTAGTCAAGAAGGTAGATATTGGATAGCTCGTTTCGTATAGATAGTTTTTCATATATCGAACACTAAAATCAGACTTAAAAAGACCGAGTTACGCTCAAATAAAACTTGAAATATTTTTCGGCAAAACGATTTTTATACTATCAGATCAGAAACGAAAATGACCATTTTGACCCCTTTTAAGTCCGTTTCGACCAAAGTGTAACACAAAAACATGGCCTAAAATGACGTTTCCCTTTATTAGTCACGAAAGTCGTGTTAAAAATGCTTTATGAGTGAGTTAGACCTTGTTTTCGTCAAGTTATTTTCGGACATTTAATTTTATATAAGAAAACATTTTCAAGCGGGTGAAGTCCATTTTGGTTTCGAAAACCTTAGAAAATATTAAAGTAGGGTTTTGATATTATTACGAAGGATTAGGAATTTTCTAAAAATGATAAGTCGACATCGTAACGTTTCTAAATATAGTAGGTTAACGTATATTAGCGAGATAGGTATAAAAGGTAGACGTTAGGGTTTCACTAGTGCGTTTTTGAAATTATGGAAAACGACTAATTCAGGGGACGCTATTAACGTCCCGAAACTAATAAAAACTTCCTAAAATAAAAACTTTCCAAAAATATTAACTTTCCAAAAATGGAAATTTTTCGTAGAAACATGGCGTAACGTAACTATAACCTTATACTTTCGAAATGACACGTTTTTACTAAATAAACTAAAGCACAAACACTTATGGATGTCTATTTCTTTTATAAACGTTATCTACAACGTTTCGTTATTCATTTCTCGTTCTAAAGCGCGTCTTATAATTAGGTCGCGATTAGAGTCGTTCGGATACATTATTCTCTTCGTTGAATTACTTTCTTACCGTTTGCTTAAGGTGAGTTCATAGCCCCACACTTTTACTCGTTTTGAATAAATGTTTTATAACTTTGGGGTGAGAAACATTGATTGCCTTTAAAACTGGACACAAGTACTTTGCGTGAGATTTCCCTGTTTACGTGTTGCCTAAGTTAAGCGTTGAGACCACTATTGCCTGAATTATCATGAACCGTTAATTACCTCAAGCCAATTTGATTGGTTAAGTAAGCGTGAGTGAATAAATAGATCTATTGGGACTAATTATCTCTATCCGGGTAAGAAGCACTTACTAGTTTGAGTTTGCCCAGAACAAACGGATATATGTCATGTCGATTTTCGTTTAGGTGGTCTTTGGTCAGACACCTATAAGGGCAAGCTGTACTTGGCATGTTTTATGCTACTTTCGTTATTAGCCTCGGTGTCATGAGCTTAGCGCAACATAAATACCTTTTTATGTGAAGTTGTATCTGTTTTAACGGTCGCATACGTTTTGGAAACTTGTGGTCCACACTAATTTACGTTTGAACTAAACCTATGAATTCACCAACTTTATGTTGACATTTTAAGCATGTTTTTTAGGTGCTTAGCTTTGGATTTTTCTGATGTGCTATGTGGGGTCTACGTTCAATATGATATCATCTTTCAAGACTTTATTATCATTCATACTCGTTGTCTTTTGAAAACCTAATTATGCTTCCGCAACGTTTAAATTCCATTTCAAATCTTGTAAGAATTATCTATATTTATTAAATACAACGAGTTATGATTTTCAAAATGTCCATTGGTGGTCGTTCCCCCTGATCTTGAGTGATGTTTATTATGGCGTCACGCCCCAGGTCACGTATTCCGTCCAGGCCCCGTTTGGGGTGTGACATAATTAGCCTAAAGTTCCCTTGTGTTTTACCTATAAATACTCCCCTCTAATCAACATTAGAGGGTGAAGCTTCAAATTGTATTTTCCTTTCATTTTAGATTTTAATAAAGTTTTGAAATAGTGAAAATACTCTCTCTCTCTCTCTCTATTATGGCTTATTCATACTTTGAGCTTCCCCGACCTTCTGAGATCGTGAATTTTGATATCTAACAAGTGGTGCCAGAGCTACAGGAGCGATTCGTGATGTTTTTTTGCTTATTTAGTTCAGCTTATTTTGGCTTATTCATTCCAGTTCTGCTTATTTGAGCTTATTCAGTTATATTCGGTCCAGTTCTGATTCAGTTAGCTTATTTGGTTCAGATTCGTTATGTTTTAGTCCATACAGTTCTGGTTCATGCTTATTCAGATCAGTTGTGGTTTCAGCTTATTCGGTTCAAATTCAGCCAGATTCAGTTTATTCAACAAGTTATTATGAGTTTACCACTTATTATGTTCAGATTTGTTATGTTTTATATGATCGAGTTTGGCTGCTTATGGTTTTATCGTAAGAACAAACTCGGTTAGATTCGATCATAAGATGTGGTTTAGTTGCTGATTTGATTAAATTCGGAACTGGTCAAACTCGATAGTTGACTGGTCAAATAGTCAAACTCGGAAGTTGTTTCAGATCTGGTCAAAACTCGACGTTGACTTTTGGTCAACGGTCAAACTCGGTAATCTAACTGCTTATTCTAAAATTGCTTCCGAAAATGGATTTTGGACCAGATTTCCAAAAATAAAAAGAAGAACACAACAGATTTGTAACGATGATTACAACAAGCTCAAACAGTTTATCGGAATTACAATTTCGACATCGAAATTACTTTATATTGAGTTACCATCTTAATTAATTTCGGTAACCGAGTCAACTCGGTGAGTCAACTCGGTTTTGACTGACTTACAACAGATCTAAACTCAAACTGTCCCATAACTACAACCAAAACTACATCTACTCCATCACACAATCACCACATCAACAAATCCAAACTACCTATTTCCCATCCACCTCAATAACTACTACATATTCATCATCTCTACACATCTTCAACACAAACTATACTCGAACCCAAAAGAAAACATCAAGAAAGATCTCAAGCTATCTTTTCATGTTTAATAAGTTAGATGTGACCTTTACAAAGATCAATCAACACGAAAAAGATGTTTCATCATCGATCTATGTAGTATTGTTTCACTTTCTGAAAATGAAGAAAGAGTTATAACAATTTTGTTATTCTCTTTTCTTTGTTTCATTCACAAAACGCAAGACATGAAAGGAAAAACTACCGTAGACCTTGTCATAAGATATTGAAGCTGAATAGAAGCAAAATGTTAGGGGTAGTTTGTTTGTTTGTTCATTCATGGGTTTGATTTGTGACTGAGATAAGATTATCAAGATTGAGATAACTAGTGCTTGGAGGCTGCAGTTGTTTGAGATAATATTAGGTTTGATGGGAGAGAAAAGGTAGGTGACTAGTGTGTAGATGAGAGGCGTGTTTAACATATGACTGAGACAATCTAGGGTTACACAAGCACTATATATTAGTCCTATCGAGTATATGTTTTGTGGATTAAACTTGGGCTGGTAAAAATTAACATCATATGATGTTATGAGCTACATTTGGGCCTCATATCTCACGAATTGGATATTACATAAGAGTAATAGGCTCAATTTCATGTTGTTGTGATAATGTGAGCTTAGCCGAAGTTTGATTAACAAAATGGGCTGAATTATATCTGAAAATGAGCTGACCAAAAATCACAAAGTAGGCTAAATAGTTTTGGGCTATGATTTGTTGATAAGAATGGGCTGGACTATTATGGCTAAAAACACAAAAATGAAAAACATCACTTATTGCTTAAAACGATCCTTATCAAAGATTCACGAAAACCACTCAAAAGGCCAGTATCGGGATTTAACCGCAAAAATTGATTACGGGGACGATTCGTTATCATTTATTTGAAGTTGAAGTAGACTTTCACGGGTGCGTGTACTTATCACATCTTAAAAGTCAGGGTAGGTTAGATGATGACTTTTAAAGATAACTTGTTCGAGCTTATTACCGATGTTGATGAAGACTTGACAAATCTAGCAATGTGTGATCTATAAACGTAGAAGTTGATGCTCAATGCACACATTTGTTATCACTTAAAGGAGTTACGTTGTAGTGCTCAGTGTCTCATATAGTTGAGGATTTGTTAAGAGACTTAAGTCTACATATACTTTAAGGAATTACGTTGTAGTATTCAGTGTAAGTTTGGAGTTACGTGGATAGCACAAGACATAAGTCACAAGTTTGTGGTATTCTACTTCATCATCAAGTCTGTGATTGTAACACCCTCAAATTTGAGTACGCAGCGGAATGTTGAATATCCGAGGGCGTTACATTTATGGATCAATAGCACAAGATTCTGAGAACGACTACTAAACGTGTCGTTTGAAAAAGATACATTGGATTAACAAAATACTTGTTTGTTACATAAGCCCATGGCTTCAAATTGTTCAATAATGTAAATAAAGATTCCGGTTTATAACAATTGGTTTCTTTTCCCCATAAAGCAGTAATACAGACCACCAAATCTTAAAATGCTGACATCTTCAATTATTGACTTCTAATGTATCATCGCAATCCTCGTAACCTTAATTGACCTGAAAAACATGCTTATCAACATCTAACATAAAGTTTGAGTGAATTCATAGGTCTATTTATAAACAAAGTCAGTAACCAGCAAGATTTCCAAGTGTATGATTTAAGCAACACATGCAAACATACTTAAAAATGTTAATCTAACTTTTTCCCTACAATGCTCATGAACACTGAAAGCTCGACATGTGCTGGAAAGTAAAATATTGCCAATGTATGTCCGTGATTGATTTCTAACCCGTTAACATCTAATTCGCGACATGGTATAATACCGGTCGAGTTACCCCCGTTCTCCGGTGATAGGCTAATTCACACACGACGGTGTGATTGTTAAATCCCAAATAGATTCTCCTATACCATTCGCGATCACAATCCAGTAATGACACTGATCTCATGAATAAGGCTCATGTGGTTATCGCTACTATAGGTAAACACGTATCATGGTATACAAAATGGAAACACTTGCTGCCTTCCAATTTGTAAAACAAAAGCAGGTTCTCATCCCCAAGGATGTAAATCAGTTTAAACTAATAGTAAAACAAATGGGGCTATGAACTCACCTCGCGAGTGAATAGTCCCTCTGGTATTGATAATGTCGATCATCTCAAGTATGATCACCGTCAAACACGCTAATTAATACGGCAGTCTGTAATCTACAATTTGGGCTAAAGATAACTCAATGTATAAACTACAATAAATTGCTGAGTTTAAATATATAGCGTGTTATACACTTTTGCCGTCTGGTGGTGTACTGTTTAATGCGTATTATGAAATTAATTTGATGGCTCTTGGAAAAGTATAAACAAGACGATTTCCCCCGATCGTTGTGCTACGTGTAAACGTTTAATTAATAAAATCTATATTTATTAAAGTCGATGGGTTTTAATCCTTGTTATTATACGATAATTTATATAACTTTCCCTATTCGTTAAGCATTCACAACAACCCACTTTAGTTTATAAAAACTACCTCATGAGTTTCATATAAAACATAGCAGCCCATGGGTTATTAAAATATACTTTATGTTACATATTTAAAAACCTCCCTACGTTTTCATTACTTCACTACACTTTATAGTCACACCTAAAACTTTTAACAAGGTTACGTACTTAGGTCTTATGAAAGTTTGAAATCAGCCCCTAATTTCCAGACTTGGACAGAAACATTCCCTAGGCTTGTTAACTTTACATTTACAGTTTTTGGACCCTATCACGTTTATAATTTACACTTTTAAGGTCCCCCGACCATTGTAAAAATATGCGCATTTTCATTCCTATTAAATCCCAACAAGTGGCATTATGTTTTAATTATAAGTCAAAATAAACCTATAAGCTGCCAATCAAGCTTATAAATAGAGCTCTAAGTCAGCTTATATTGGCACATAATGGTGCCTTATTGCCCCATTAAAATTCTTTAAGTGTCTCTAAAGGGTCCCAATTATAGTTTTTTACAATAAGCACAAAGTCTTAATTTAAGAGCACAAATTTAGTTTATATTCAACGTAGCTAAGAAAAAGGCCTCGGGGGGAGTTATTGGGAGCGTTATTTCGAGCTTATTGGCATTTGAAGCCCCAATAACTCAACCCGAAATATATTTAAAAGGTCCCCGTATCATTTTAGCTTATTTATTAGATTTATTAAGCACTTTCGGGTTTGTTTTAGGTTCGGCTTATCCCAATAAGCAATAAGCTCTCAGAGCGAAAGTGGACCATTTGGGTCACTCATTTGTAAGGGACCGAAATGGCTTTTAATCTAGTCTCTTCATGTTAGGCCAATTAAGGCCCGTTAAATTATATTTAGGTTCCACTTAATTCCATTAAGCTTATTATAGGGTACTCCTATAAAGTGTTCTAAGCTTATTGTGAGCTTATTGTTCGAGTGAAGGCTCGTTAATGGGCTAGTAAGCCCGTTAGAGGTCCATTTGGTTTTTAAATGGTTTGACTTGGCCCAATATGGGTCAATCAAGCATTAACTTATGGACTATTAAGCCCATTTAGCTTACATGGGTTTACCAATAAGACTTATTAAGCTTCTATTGAGAGCTATGTCTGTTTGTTGGTTTCGTTAGTAAGCAAAGTAGGCCCACCACAAGAGTTCTGGTTGGGTGTCACACAAGTTGGACAAGGCCATTTGAATTAAATAAGCGCTAATATGGCTTCAAAAATACGCTCATAGAGCATGTTTATAAGCTTATGCTTACGTCGTGTGAGGTCTTTTGGAGTTTCGAAACATGGGCCATTAGGCCCAGTTTGTCATTGAGCGACTAAAGGCCCAATAGGTGTCTTCAGCTAGAGCATATGGTATAAATCGCGATATGATTTCACTAGATTTCATCTGGTCATACAATAATCCTCGAATGAGCTTATTTTTAAGCCGTGGCTCCATAGTTGGGCTCGTTAGGCTGGTTGGGCCTGTATGTGGACTCATTTTGGTTTACATGAGTGAACACTTGGCCCATTAGTCTCTTGGCAAACCTACATAGGGTTCGATAAGTCCTAGTGACGAAAAATCAGCGTGTTTAACGTATACCCACGTCGGGTTTTTCATGCAAGGGATTCCCAACGACCCATATGCATTCCTAAGCCATAGTCCATCGCTTATGTTAAAAGTTTACGTGTGATGTCGTATAAATTTACGTATAAAGGTTATTATTTGCGTTGGGGTCCAAATTCTTTTTATAACGAAAGGTTTAATGTTTTGCTCATTATAAATCCTTGTGTTATGCGTTTATCTATGTTTTATCACCACACAACTAAGTTTTTATAACCCGCAATCACAACTCAGCATATAACACTCCAAATTTTGGCACTTATCATGCGTGTTTTTAAGCTAGTGCTCCACTCATATACATACGTGACATGTAACTAGTTAACACGAAAAAGAACACGCATAATATGATTGCTATAGGTTTGAACGTGACTTATAAAGGTCCTAGCGACTTGGTTATGTGTTGGAAC
This sequence comes from Tanacetum coccineum, assembly GCA_026074375.1. Taxonomy (NCBI): domain Eukaryota; kingdom Viridiplantae; phylum Streptophyta; class Magnoliopsida; order Asterales; family Asteraceae; genus Tanacetum; species Tanacetum coccineum. The sequence goes on from BQNB010113642.1 coordinate 21,195, forward strand.
GAGAAGTATGGCAACCCGAATGCGTTCTACATGACCAATAATTAACCCTAAGCTCCAAGCTTTGTAAACGCCCAAGACCTTGCTCGTGTAACTCTTTATGGACTTGTATGATAACTAGGATACATTTGTGGGTTCGAATGAAATTAAGGAGAGTGTTTGCTTGCGTTTGGTGACCCGAACACTAGACACAATTATGTGTTTTCTTGAGTGTGTGTATGTTGTGAGAGTGTCAAATGGTAAGATATGAGTGTGTATTTATAGGCAAAGAACTAGTTAACTTTCCTAGTTCCTTAAACAAACCAAAACCGATCCTAAGGTGCATGGTTTTGTGGTTTCTAGTTAGTTTCCTATTGTTTTGGCTAAACCACTAAGTACAAACCTTAATTACTTGCATGATGTACAAGATTTAGCAAGATTATGAAAGTCTTAGGGATTTAGGTATATACATGCATGTTGCCAAAACCAAAAGGGCAAAAGGGTGGCCAAATGGTCTTTGCCCATTGTGTAATGGCTTAGTAGGAACAATTAGGACAAGCATTAATGAGAATTAAGATGTACATGTACTTGTAAGGACCATTAGGAGATTTTAAGGATTTCTTAGGAGGGTGTGTGTGTGTAATCGGCCCGGATAAGTGCTTAATTACACATATCTTTTACCTCTAAAAACGAGCTTAAATGACCAAAAACAGACAAAAAACTGCCAAAT
>BQNB010113643.1:3468-21900 GCA_026074375.1 Tanacetum coccineum
GCAATCCCGTGATCTTGAGTTCGATCCTAACACACAACTATTATTTTTACGTCCATAAACTAACAAAGTTGGCTTCATCATCCATATAAATTTTCATCGGTTGAAATGAATAGACGTCATAGTAAAGGATATTAGGCGCCTTTTGAAGTAATGGATTCTATTACAAAATGAGCAATGGATAAAGATCTGTAATATGTGATCTGGTCCACTGCATCTGCTTTGCGGACATTCTAGATATGACCAATCATATGTTGGGACAATAAAGATGCTATGGAAGTCCACCACCGAAAACATAAGATGCTTGAAATCATTGATGGTCATTCAATCCTACCTATTATTCAACGCAAACCAAGATAGAAGAAAATTAATTAGCACAAGATTGTAAGAGGGGGTGGTAATTTCAACCATGTTACTAAGGAAGGTGATTTGTATATCACGAACTCAAGATAGACACTATATATGGTGCATAAATAACCTGATATTTATAAATTGATCGATATGGATAATGTTTAATGAGGAAATGAGTATCTTTTAGGAAACCAGAGAAAACGGGTCAAGCAGGTCAAAAACACCCCAAGTATATGGCATTAAACCTCGAATAAGTCAGTTCAAACAAATGACATTACAATTAAATCATAAATTTTAGTCGTATTCGAAAAACTAAAAGTCTAAAAGAGTAATAATCCACACTTGTTTAGGAGAGGCGCATGTAATGATCTCTACAACCACATTCAAAATTACAAATGGTAGTGCCATTGGATATCTTTCCCTTTGAGGTTACGTGGGAGTACAAACTAACCTAAAACCACAAATTAAGTAGCTCACATTTCTTATTAGGCTAATGAGGCATTAAAGTACAAGAATATAAGAGAAAAAGAAAAAACCAAATAGGAGGTTCATATTACGTGCTACCCACTCGTCCATATATGAATAGTGAAACTTCGCCACTTTACTTAGCAATCTTTGAACTATAAAAAAGCAAGAATAGTTATATATTAGTAAATAAAAAAAATAAAGATTAACTATAATAGTAAGACTAAACACATAATAATAACCAACAAAATTGTGTTTACTACAAAAATCAGGGCCTGAAAAAATAATAGGAATGTCATAGAGAATGGTTACCCATTTCCCCTCACAAACGGTCTTAGCTCTTGCTTCACCGGCTTCTGTTCCTTTCTTTGGTCCATTTCTTAAGGCTCCATTCATATGATAAATTGTCCCAAAACCATAGGTAAACCAAACAAGGCTACTGATCTGAAAGTTTTACAAGAAAACATGACTTATTAGTTTAGTGATTCACTCATGTGTTGTAACATAAAAGGCTTACCGAAATTCTATGACTTTTACTAAGCAAATAGAAAAGAGAGCATGATTACCTAGTTTGTGGAAAATCAGAACCAAATATTCCCCGTTCCAACTAGCCCTGCAAACACATACAAGTTAATAAGAACGAAATGGATGGTGTTTAGTGTGTTACAAAGGGTTCAAAACTTCTTCATTCTTAAACCAAAAGACCATACTTCAAACCAAACATTCAATATTTCAATACTAACAATAGCCAACAGGTTTAGCTACCATGTCAATGATGTCTATGTAAATTATATTTAGTTCAAAATATTAAATATAAAACCTAATAACAAACTTGTACCCAACAGATCTGTTGCTACAGATGCTGCACGAATAGACGGACGGCAATAAAGACGGGAAATCAGAGTGAATTTGATTGGAATTGACGGCTGGTAATTTTGAAAACCCTAAGGTTTCAAAGGTTTGATGGTTTAAGGGAAATGTAAAATAAACATAATAGGGTCTGATGTGCTTTTAGGATGTTGGAGTTTCAAGTGATAATGCTTTTTTGGGTGAAAGCGGGATATTAAAAACAAAGCGGGATAGTGAAAATATTGAAAAGATAAAAGCCCGCTTGTAATAAATAGATCGGTGGTTTTGTATGTAACTCATCTTTTTAAGTGAAAACACAAATAAAACAAGATATTCTAGGTAGGATGAAAAACATCATCACCAGAATTAAGTTTAGTGGGAAGTAGATGTATAATAATCGGGGAAATTGGTGAAAAGGGGTTTGCTTTGTTACACACGGAGCGAGATATTAAATAATTAGGGTAACAATGGGGCGGGATATTGAAAAAATTAGGAAAAGGATTGGGAAATTGAAAAATATATTTTTTCTTATTAAAATAATTTTTGTTTTAAATTCATTTAACTTATGTAAAAAACTAGTGTCTTTGATTGTTTAAAAAACCAGTTGGTTTAAAAAAATGGTGTCCATAACATAAACACATAGAGATATGTTGTTACATACCCACTAGTATTTTTAATTGTGTAAAAAAAGTGGTTTTCACCCCAAAAACTAGTTTTTATAAAATTTCTCTTATCAAAACTGGTTTTTTCAAAAAAACATATTTCTTTCTATTCATAAAGATAGGGTTTTACATAACCTATCTTTTTGGAAGGGTCTTTTTAGGCTTTTTTGTAGTAGTGAAAGGAAGTAAGAAGATAAATCTATCACACAACACATAGACATATTGAATGATTAATGATAAATAACCTTACTTGAATTAAAACATGGATCCAAGGTAGTACGATAGGGTTTTGAGGCCCTAAAAACGACCTATGAAGCTGTTGCAGGGACTAGGGTTCGTCTCCCTAAGTTATACAAAGTTATCCCAAAAGTTACACACTAAAACCCTAAAATCAGTTTTGTATATATAGGCATATCGACGCAATGACGTCGCTTTATGGCCCAGACGCCATTGCTACGTGGATGATTCTAGATCCTCTTTAAGTCGGCCACGTGCTGATGCCGTCTCCAAATTCTAGACGCCGTCACTGAATAGATCACGATGGCGTCGCTTTATGCTTGCGACGCCGTCTCCATGTTCTGTAAACAATACTTTTTTAAGGATTTGGTGTAGGTCCATAATCTCGTCCGTTTCTTCTCCAAATGAGCCCAAGTCACGTGTATTTCCTTCAATTGCTTCCAAGTGCTAAAAACCTGAAAACAAATGATTAAGCACATAATTCAGGCATATTTTCATGATTTAAGGGGTTAAATAACCCCGAGATAGTGTATAAAATAACACCTCATCATATATGCAACACATAAAAGGGTTCATGCGATTTTAGGAATGCTTAAAATCATTGATTGTATGCAATGAGAATGAAAAACTCTCTGAAATCATAGCATGGGAAATTTGGGAGAGGTGATAAAAAAGTACCCAACTATGTTGTTTGAAGTTGTTGTGTCGTACGATTTGTACTTAGCATGCATTTTTGGAGGTAGCGGATGTGAATAACGATATTAAAGTTTTAGATAATTCTTTGTAATGAATAACATGCTTTTGAAAGATCAAACATTTGTAATAAGTGAATTCAATGAGTTGTATATTAGTCCGCAACAAAATATACAACGTATTTGGATCGAAAGATGCGAAGACCATCCACTGAAAGCCAAATAATTACGCGATAAAGAAACAAACCCAAGTCTTCATCGAAATACTATGTAGCATATTTAGCAACGATATCGACAAAAAAATTTAGTTAATTGATAATTTCATGTATTTTTATCTTTTTGTTTTTTCTAAATTTTTTCTTATCTTTTAATTTTTTTTCTTTTATTTTTTTTTCGTATTTATTTTCGTATTGTAATTTGTTATTTTAATTGAATTAATGAGTTGAATAAATGAAAAATAAAATAGAATGGTGGGTCCCAAAAGTGGTGTTATAGCATGTTACTAGTAAGTGGTATTTTGATGTGTTGGTGTAAAAATTACAGTAGGAATGCTGAGTTGATGTTGAGGTGGAAACAATTCTTGGCGTTTGTAACCCTCCCCTTTTGTGAGATTTGAATGTTCTAATTTAGTCCTTTGATTATTTGAGTTTTATCAGTTCCGTTAGAACAAGTACCGTATTGATGGTGGTAAATGTATGTGATTATGGTTATTTTATGTGTATGATACTTGTGTTAATCCTTTTTAGAGGATTTTATATGTGTTGATCGTGTTCCAGGAGGTTTGTCCCGTGTATAGCTTGAAATGCCGAAAATGAGTCCCGACACGTCCGTTAATGTTCAAAATGAGTTTTGGGAAATGTAAATTGGAAATATGTCGTGTAAATACTCTAAGTTATGGGAAAAGTATTTTTAAAGCAAATAAAAATACTAAGTAACTTCGGGAAATATTTTAAATACATGGTTTTTGAGTTTTAAGTGAACCCGATATAAAAAGGAGCACCCCGAGACCCTCTTTGGATCCTATCCGGTTTCGAGACAAGCAAAGGGGCAAGAAAGCAAATTTTTAAGGACTTGTCCAACCCATGGTACATATGTTTATGTCTTGGTGTATAATACACACTTTTCATGATTTCAAAAACACACACTTTGTTTCTTTTTATCTTTGCTCGTCCGACCTAAAACACACAGACACACTTTAATTTTTGAAACTTGATAAAAAAACATGAGAGTTTGAGCACTTCCGGGTTGATTCTAGTGTTCGGGTTATTGTTTAAACTACGTTTAGGTAGTCGGTTCGCGTTCGTTCTCGCTTTTCAAAACCATCTATGTAAGTTTTCTAAATCTTGATTTAACTTGTACTTTTGAGTGTTAAATGATGCATAGAAGCTAGTTGTACGGTGCGTTTGTTAAAAATCAAACACGAAAAGTTTACTAATGAATATTAAGGGTGCGGTTTGGGTTTGAATAAAAGTAAAAGAAGAATAAGGATTTGTAGTTTTATTGTCGTAGTTGTGATGGTTGAAAAATATTTATTTGCTATTCAGCTTATTTTGGTTAGTAGCGTATTAGCTTATTATTAAGCATTTTTGTGCTTATTATTAGCTTATTAGCTCTCGACAACATGAAGGAGTATAAGGAAAGTATTTTTGGTTATGTACCTCGTATGTCGTATATTTGTGGATTATTTTGATAGCTTATGGTGATAACCGAATATACTATGTAGCTTATTAGCTTATTTAAAAGTATATTATAGTTATTTGGGAGCTTAAGGGCTCACGGCCCAATAAGTCCAATAAGCCGTGGCTTATTATGGGCTTATTGTGGTCCAGGTTATTTCGTTAGCTATTGTATTAGACTTATTTCGACTAACGGACTTTAAGTTTAGGCCTAAAACATATTTTATACGTATGAATATCTTGATGGATCCTTATTGGGCTTTAAGGCCCAATAAACGAAAACTAGTCGTTTATGAGTTGTAATGAACTTTTGGAAATTAGAGCATACATATGAAATGATATCGAAAGTTATTTTGGAGAAATATGTTTTGATAAACGTTGCGAGAAATAATTTTGGTGTTTTATCGAAAAGTGGTAAATTGTGGAAAATGTTTGAAATTAAGGTATAAAATCTTGGAAAACGTTGTACACACGAACGGGTCATGTCAAAATTTTATAAAAAGTATATACTCAGAATTTTTACTCAAAACGTGATCTTTCGATTTAATAATAAAATTTTAGTATTTTATTATTTTAATAAGTCTTTAAAAGACGAAAAATATATTTTATGAAACTTTTTTTAAATTGTTTAGTAGAAATAAACGTTTCGTTTCTTGTGATTTAAATAATGAGTTAATGGTAACTAAGACTACCGAATGGATATACCGAAGTATATATATAAGTAATTATTTCTTATATTTCTCGACTATTATATTAAATAGTATAAGTATGCGTATTATTTAAGATATGAGTTGAAAGTATGTTAACTTTTGAAACTAAATCGTCAACCATCACACCACTGAAAATGTTAAGGAGGACCGGACAACGCGCATCTGACCTCTGTGCGTCAAACCTAAAAACTATTTTGGAAATAAATGTTTAAGTGGAACATTAATTGGACTAGGTCGTATTCGGACGTCGTTGCATTTGCTTGTGTCATATTGAGTTTGCTACTAGACACCTTTGCTTGAGGTGAGTTCTCGTTGCCCCATTTTTTATGTCTTTTTCGTTGGGGGAAAATGATACTCAAATCTGTTTTGAATGTGTTTTCTTACTATGCGAAATGTGGTTTTGTTTTTGGGATAATGTTAAGTGCTTATAACTGCTATGTAAATATTATGTGGTTTGATTATACTTGCGTACATCAAGATGCATGGAAACATATATGATTAGCATGGATTTTCTATGTACTTGCCCTAAGTAAATGCTCCAGCTGGTAGGCTTTAGGTGCGGGTGACCTCGGAGTTGCGACTCCAAGAGCATGGGTATATGCTGTTGTGATGACTAGCACAGGGATGCTATGTCATGGTGTATGATTAGTGGGGATGCTAAGTTATGAAATTTAAATATTTTCATATATTCACTGTCATATTGCACAATTGTCAAAATGTTTGAAATATTGGTACAGCGACCGGGTTTTCTTCAAACGTACGAGCTCACCAACATTTTTGTTAACCTTTTCGAGTATCATTTTCAGGTGAATTTAATGATCAATAAGGTTGTGATGCGAGCTAGCAGACTTTAAGAGTATCCTGTATGGATCATGTATTGAGAGATCTTGCCTTTGGTGTTTGTTTTGACTTGGTACTTTAAGGTTTTGGTTCAAGACTAGTATGGACCCTTGTGTGGGCTTTTGGTTGTAATAATTGGTGACTATATGATGTGTTCTTGTTGGGACTTCACTCAAGTCTGTACTTGAGGTAGAAGATCATCATGATACTTTTCAATAATGCATTTTAGTTTTTCTCTATTTTGCATCTTATGTTATGATTCATCATTCTTCGTCGTATACCCGTGTTTCTGCCTATGTCGGGGTGTAACAGATTAGTATCAGAGCCAAGGTTATAGAGAACTAGGTGGTTTGGCCTAGACTATAACCTAGGAACCTTCATATAGTTGCATAATAGGATCTATGTGTGCCTATTAATTGCTTTGCGCGTACGTATCGTCTATCGTTTATCATATTAGTTAAGTCATTAATCAAAATGTATGAGATCAATACTGAGTACAACTGGGAAAGGATACGAGTATAAATACGGTGGCCAACATAGTTATAAACGTATCACAACTCAGGTGTATTTATTAATATCGTTCACATAAATAGGTGTTGACACCTTAGGACCGTATTAGGTATATTATAGTATATTAAGTTATCCTATATATATTAACCTTCCCGAGTAATGAGATGCAAAAGTTGGAAACTGAGTTTTGGATCCACACACGAAGTCAAGAAGCCGCTGTTAGTATGTTATGAGAAGACTTTAAGACTTTAACTAGAGAGGAATTTTTTCCGAGTAATGAGATGCAAAAGTTGGAAACTGAGTTGTGGAATCAAGCCATGGTCTAGGCTGGCATGCTACGTATACTGATAGGTTTTATGAGTTGGCTAGGTTAGTTCCTTACTTAGTTACCCCTAAGAACAAAAGGATTAAGAGGTACATTTATGGCCTTGCTCTACAGATCCGAGGGATGGTGGCGGCAATGGAGCCAACGACCATTCAAAAGGCTGTGCAAATTGCTGGCACACTGACTGATGAAGCCATTAAGAATGGATCAATAAAAAGAACCTTGAGAAGAGAGGAAATAGGGAGAACTTAGCAAAGATAGGAATGGGAGGGATGATAATAAGAGAACTATGACTATAAATACTTTTGCTATAACCATAAATCCGGTTAGGAGGAGAACAGGGTACGACACCTAAATGTACCACCTGTAACTAATGACCAAAAGGTAAAGTACACTGCTGGTTCATTTGTTGGTAAGGCTTTAAGTGTGGCAACTCTCAGGATCTTCACACACGAAGCCGTGAGGTTGCTGTTGGTATGGCTTGGGAAGGCTTTAAGACTTTAATGAGGGAGGAATTATGCCCGAGTAATGAGATGCAAAAGTTAAAAACTGAGTTGTGGAATCACGATATGGTCGGGGTTGGCCATGTTGCGTATATTGAAAAATTCCAAGAGTTGGCTAGGTTAGTTCCTCATTTAGTAACCCCGGAAAACAAAAGGATAGGTGTACGTTGTAGGGCTTGCCCACAGATCCGAGAATGGTGGCTTGGTAACAGAGCCTACGGGACCATTCAAAAGGCTCTGCAGATTGCTGTGCACACTGAATTGATGAAAGCCATAAGAATGGATCAATAAAAAAGAACCCTGAGAAGAGACGAAATAAGGAAGAACCTAGCAAGGATAGGAATGGGAGAGATGATAACAAGAGAACTAGGACTGGAAATGCTTTTGCTATAACCATAAATCCGGTTAGGAGGAGAACAGGGTACGACACCTAAATGTACCACCTGTAACTTTTACCATCCACCTAAGGCATCCTGTCGTACTTGTTTCAACTGTAACCTCCCAGGACATCTTGCTAAAGATTGTAGAGTGGTGCCTAGGAATATGAACCCAGTAAATGCTAAGAATCCAGCAGCTTCTTATGGAGCATGCTTTGAGTGTGGAGGTACCGATCATTACAAGTCAGCATGTCCTAGGTTGAACCGAGCACAAGGGCCAGGAGTAAACCGTCCAAACCAAGCTTTAGCTATTAATGAGGGTCAGGGTTGTAGGAACAACTGTACCCAGGTACATGGGAGGGCATTTATGTTGGAGCAGAGGAGGCTCGCCAGGACTCGAACATCATGACAGCTATGTTCACTTTGAATAATCATTATGCCACAACCTTATTTGACTCTGTTGCCGACTATAACTTTGTTTCCACTACTTTCATACCTCTGTTAGGCTTAGAGCCCAGTGATTTAGGATTTAGTTACGAGATTAAGATAGCTAGCGAGCAACTAGTAGAAATCAATAAGGTTATTAAGGGTTACAAACTAGAAATAGAAGGTCACATGTTTGATATTAATTTGATACTGTTTGGAAGCGGGAGTTTTGATGTGATCATACAAATAGATTGGTTGTCTAACCATAAGGTTGAGATAATTTCTCATGAGAAGGTAGTTAGAATACCACTACCGAATGACAAAGTACTTAGAGTTATAGGAGAAAGACCAGAAGAGAAAATGAGACATCTAATAAGTACTAAGGCTAAGGAACAAAAACAAGAAGAGATTGTTGTGGTTAGAGACTATCCTGAAGTATTTCCGAATGATCTATTAGGATTACCACCTAATTGAGAAATCGAATTTCTATTGATTTAGTCCCTGGAGCAATAACGGTCGTGAAATCTCCCTATCGATTGGCACCTTTTGAAATGGAGGAGTTATCAGGTCAACTCAAAGAACTCCAGGACAAGGGTTTGATTCGACCAAAGCTCATCGCCTTGGGGAGTACCTGTATTGTTTGTGAAGAAAAAGGATGGTTCCTTTAGGATGTGTATTGATTATAGAGAGTTGAACAAGTTGACCATTAAGAACCATTATCCACTCCTTAGGATAGACGACCTATTTGATCAGTTGCAATGATTGTAGTACTTCTCTAAGATAGATCTTAGGTCCAGATACCACCAACTGAGAGTGCATGAGGATAACATTTCAAAGACAGTGTTTAGAACTCGTTATGGACATTTCGAGTTCACAGTAATGCCCTTTGGTCTGACTAACGCACCAGCGGTATTTATGGATCTGATGAACCGAGTGTGTAGGCCTTATCTAGACAAGTTTGTGATAGTGTTCATTGATGACATCTTGATTTACTCTAAGACCCGAGAAGAGCATGAAGTGCACCTAGGGTTAGTCTTAGAATTGCTCAAGGAAGAGAAACTGTATGCTAAGTTTTCCAAGTGCGAATTCTGGTTGCGAGAAGTATAATTTCTTGGACATATGATTAATGGAGATGGGATTCATGTAGACCCTAGTAAGATTGAAGCTGTTAAGAATTGGGAAGCCCCTAAAACTCCATTTGAAGTTCGTTCATTTTTAGGCTTGCCGAGGTACTATCATAGATTTATTAAGAACTTTTCTAAGATAGCTAAGTCGCTTACTGTCTTGACTCAGAAAAGTAAGACATTTGATTGGGGTGAGGAACAGGATAGGGCATTTCAAAGTTTGAAGGACAAGTTATGTAATGCATATGTTCTAGCTCTCCCATATGGAGCAGAAGATTTGGTGGTGTACTGTGATGCATCAGGCTTAGGATTAGGTTGTGTGTTGATGCAAATAGGTAAGGTGATAGAATATGTATCTAGGTAGTTGAAAATCCATGAGAAATACTACACCACCAATGATCTGGAGTTGGGTGCGATTATGTTTGCACTTAAGTTCTGGAGACGCTACTTGTATAGAATAAAGAGTGTCATCTATACCGACCATAAGTGTCTTCAACATATCTTTAACCAAAAAGAACTAAACATGCGTTAACGTCGCTGGATAGAGCTTTTCAGCGACTATGACTGTGAAATTTGTTACCATCCTGGTAAGGCAAATGTAGTAGCCGACGCATTGAGTAGAAAGGAGAGGATCAAACCCAAGATAATTAGATCTATGAATATGACTCTTTAGTCGAGTATCAAGAGTAAGATACTAGCGGCTCAGGAAGAGGAATCTGATGAGTCTACGGGATTGCAGAGAGGACTAGATGAAATGATAGAACATAGGAGCGATGTAACATTATACTACCTGGATCAAATATAGGTTCCTTTGAAGGGTGATGTGAGAACCCTGATAATAGATGAAGCCTGTAAGTCAAAGTACCATGTACACCAAGATCTGATAATGATGATAATATCATAAGAGTTACGTAGTGTGGAATGAAGAAAGATATAGTTGTATATGTTAGTAGGTGTTTGACTTGTTTGAAGGTTAATGCTGAGCATCAGAGGTCATCTGTCTTGCTACAGCAACTTAAGATCCTTGAATGGAAATGGGAAAGGATAGCAATGGATTTTGTTACTAAGTTACCAAGGACTAGTAGTAGGCATGACACAATCTGGGTCATTATGGACCGGTTGACTAAGTCTGCTCATTTTCTACCTTGCGTGAGGACTATGAGATAGATAGGTTAGCTAGACTTTATTTGAATGAGATTATTGCTAGGTACGGCGTGCTGATCTCAATCATCTCTGATCGTGATAGTCGTTTTACATCGAGGTTTTGGCAGTCTATGCAAAAGGTATTAGGAACCTGTTTAGACATGAGTTAGGCTTACCACCCTCAGAACGACGGTCAGAGTGAGCGTACTATCCAGAATTTAGAGGACATGCTTAGAGCATGCATCCTAGACTTTAGGGGAAGTTAGGATGTTCATCTTCCATTGGTCGAGTTTTCCTATAACAATAGTTAACATTCTAGTATGAGATGTGCGCCGTTTGAGGCTTTATATGGTAGGAAGTATCGTTCATCAATTATGTGGGCAGAAGTTGGAGAGGGATAATTGATAGGCCTTGAGATAGTACAAGAAACCACTGAGAAGATCTCGTAGATTAAGGATAGACTTAAGGCTGCGCATGATCGTCAGAAATGTTATGCCGATAAGAGGAGGAAACCTTTAGAGTTCAGTGTAGGTGACTATGTCTTGCTCAAAGTGTCGCCTTTGAAAGGTGTGGCACGCTTTGGGAAGAAGAGGAAATTAGCACCTAGATTTGTTGGACCCTTTGAGATCACTGAGCGGATTGGTCCAGTATCTTATAGGCTTAGGTTACCTGAGAAATTGAATGGTGTTCATGACACGTTTCACGTGTCGAACCTTAAGAAGTGTTTGGCTGATCCAACACTGCAAGTGCCTTTGGATGAGATCCAAGTCGATGATAAGTTAAATTTTATGGAAGAACCTGTGGAAATCTTAGAGCGAGAGTTTAAGAAGCTTAAGCGGAGTAGAATTGCCATCGTAAAAGTTCGGTGGAATTCGAAACGTGGACCTAAATTCACGTAGAAGCGTGAAGATCAAATGAGACTTAAGTATTCACATCTTTTTAGTGCTAACAGTAGTTGAATTTTAGGGTCAAAATTCTTTTAAGGGGGGTAGAATGTAACCCTTTCCCTTTTATGAGATTTGAATGTTCTAATTTAATCGTTGACTATTTGACTTTTGTCAGTTCTGTTAAAACACGTACCGTGTTGACGGTGGTGAATGAATGTGATTTTGGTTATTTTATAAGTATGATGCTTGTGTTAATCCTTTTTAGAGGATTTTATATGTGTTGATCATGTTCCGGGAGGTTTGTCTCGTGTATAGCTTGAAATGCTGAAAACAAGTCCCGACACGTCCGTTAGTGTTCAAAATGAGTTTTAGGAAGTGTAAATTAGAAATTTGACGTGTAATTACTCTAAGTTATGAAAAAAGTATTTTTAAAGCGAATAAAAATACTAAGTAACTTCGGAAAATATTTTAAAGACGCGGTTTTTAAGTTTTAAGTGAACCCGACACAAAAAGAAGCACCCCGAGACCCTCTTTGGATCCTATCCAGTTTCGAGACAAGCAAGGGGACAAGAAGGAAAATTTTTAGGGGACTTGTCCAACCCATGGTACATATGTTCTTGTCTTGGTGTATAACATATACTTTTCATGATTTCCAAACACACACTTTGTTTCTTTCTCTCTTTGCTTGTTCGACTTAAAACACACACACACATACAAATTTTTTTGAAACTTGATCAAAAACATGAGAGTTTGAGTACTTCCGGGTTGATTCTAGTGTCCGGGTTATTGTTTAAACTACGTTTGGGTAGTCGGTTAGCGTCCGTTCTCGCTTTTCAAAACCCTTTATGCAAGTTTTCTAAATCTTGATTTAACTTGTACTTTTGAGTTTTAAATGATGTATAGACGCTAGTTGTATGGTGCGTTTGTTAAAAATCGAACATGAAAATTTTATGAAAGAATATTAAGGGGGCGGTTAGGGTTCGAATGAAAGTAAAAGGAGAATAAGGATTTGTAGTTTTATTGTTATGGTTGTGATGGTTGAAAAATATTTATTTGTTATTTAGCTTATTTTGGTTAGTAGCGTATTTGGCTTATTATTAAGCATTTTAAAGCTTACTATGAGCTTATTAACTCTCGACAAGTTAAAGGAGTACAAGGAAAGTATTTTTGGTTATGTACCTCGTATGTCGTGTATTTGTGAACTATTTTGATAGCTTATGGTGATAACCGATTATACTACGTAGCTTATTAGCTTATTTAAAAGCTTATTATAGTTATTTGGGAGCTTAAGGACTCACGACCCAATAAGCCCAATAAGCCGTGGCTTATTGTGGGCTTATTTTGGTCTGGGTTATTTTGTTAGCTATTTTATTGGGCTTATTTCGACTAACTGGCTTTAGTTTTGGGCCTAAAACATATTTTATACGTATGAATATCTTGATGGATCCTATGGCCCAATAAGCTAAAACTAGTGGTTTATGAGTTGTAACGAAGTTTTGGAAATTGGAGCATACATATGAAATGATATCGAAAGTTGTTTTAGAGAAACATGTTTTGATAGACGTTGCGAGAAATGATTTTGGCGTTTTGTCAAAAAGTGGTAAATTGTGGAAAATATTTAAAATTAAGGTATAAAACCTTGGAAAACGTTGTACAAATGAACGGGTCATGTCGAAATTTCATAAAAAGTCTATACTTAGAGTTTTTACTCAAAACGTGATCTTTCGATTTAATAAAAAAATATTATTATTTTATTATTTTAATAATTTGACTAAAAGACAAAAAAATTACAAAACTTTCTTTAAATTATTTAGCATAAATAAACATTTCGTTTCTTGTAATTTAAATAATGAATTAATGGTAACTAAGAGTACCGAATGGGTTTACCGAAGTATTATTTATAAGTGTATATCTAAATAATTTTTTCTATTACTCTAACTATATTATTCTAAATTGTTTAGTATAAATAAACGTTTCGTTTCTTTTAATTTAAAGAATGAGTTAAAGGTAACTAAATCGTCAATCATCACACCACTGAAAACATTAAGGATGACCGTACAACGCGCATCTGATCTCTATGCATCAAACTTGAAAATTGTTTTAGAAATAAATGTCTATGTGAAACATTAATTGGACTAGGTCGTATTCGGACGTTGTTGCATTTGCTTGTGTGATATTGAGTTTGCTGCTAGACACCTTTGCTTGAGGTGAGTTCTCGTAGCTCCACTTTTTATGTCTTTTCCGTTAGGGGAAAATGATACTCAAAACTATTTTGAATGTGTTTTCTTACTGTGCGAAACGTGATTTTATTTTGAGACAATGTTATGTGCTTATGACAGCTATGTGAATATTATGTGGTTTGATTGTACTTGCGTGCATCGAGATGCATAGCAATGTATGTGGTTAGCATAGATTTACTATGTTTGTGATGTTGTTGCCCTAAGTAAATGCTCCAGCTGGTAGGCTTTAGGTGCGGGTGACCTCGAAGTTGTGACTCCAAGAGCATGGGTATATGCTGTTGTGATGACTAGCACGGGGATGCTATGTCATTGTGTATGATTAGCGGGGATGCTAAGTCATGGAATTGGAATGTTTTGCATATATTTATTTCACAATTATCCAACAGTTTGAAATTATGTACAACGAATGGATTTTCTTCAAACCATACGAGCTCACCAAAACATTTTTGTGACTCTTACGAGTATCATTTTCAGGTGAAGTAAATGATCCAGTTAAGTTGTGAGCGATCTAGCAGACATTAAAAGTACCTGTCTGGAATCATGTATTGAGAGGTCTTCATTTTGGTGTTTGTTAGACTTATACTTGAGGTTTTGGTTCAAGACTATAATGGACCCCTGTGTGGGCTTTGTTGTATAAATTAACGAATATACACAGACTGATCTCTTAGATTGAGTTCACGACGCTGTTACACTCAAACTTGCACATCTGCGCACTCTCACTTTGAACTGTGGACCTATGCGGAGGCAAACCACGACACACACGATAGAACTCTTTCATTTCTAAGTCCACTCTCTTAACACTATGGGTTCGTCAGACACGAAGTTTGATCTCAGGCCTAGTTTTGACTTCTGTAGAGAGCGTGATCTTACATCTATATTTGTCGAATAACACAGGTCGTATTCCGTGTTTCCGCCTATGTCGGGGTGTGACAGCGTTATGAGTGTTACCCACCTACGTTACCGCTGAAACAAAAGCCACCACCAAACTAAAATGCTAAACCCATAAGAGTTAATGCTAGAGCAAGCACATACATGTTAACGTCAGAAAAAACACCACCAACTAGTAACGCAAGACAAAACACCAAGAACCAAAAAGGTTAAAACTGAAACCCTACCACAACAGCTTACGATCCAAACAGTTTTCAAAAACAAAAACCCTAAAATGAAATCGGAAAAGGAAATATAAAAGGAAACCGATCATAAAAGGGATATAATCACAAAGAAACATTTGAAGATGTTGGATCGATAGATCAATGGAGAAGTAACGAACAAGAGGATTTGTGATCAAGAATATCACAACGAATCGCCAAGTTCGCCCACACACACATATATTATTATTATTAATGTTAGTATCATTATTATTACTATTGATTTTTTTTATTATAGCTTCATTTTATTATTACTTTTATTATTATCATCATTATTGTTAAATTGATTCTAGTACTAGAAACACATTAATTGCACATGATTAAATATAAGATATACAACCTTTATATTTAATAAATTTAAATTAAGTTAAAATATCAAATTAAACTACATAGACAATAAGATTATTAAACAAAGATTTCAAAATCGAGCAAATATAGTGAAATATTATTATTAGTGATAGTCATTGTCTGAACTTAATCCACATTTAATAACCCGTACGTACTTTAGTCAAAAACTAGAATACTGATAATGATAAATTAATTTAATTATAATACCATAAGTTTGTACATGCACAAGATTATAAGTATCAAGATGAAGCACAAATGATACGTTTGGTTTTCAGCTTAGGTAATGGGATAAGATGTGAGATTCACATACATCGTATATATTTAACTTGAGTAATAAATTTAACAAGCCTTTTACCAAAAAAAAGCACGACTTATAATGTATATATAAAACAAATTTAGTTAAAATATAATTTTTAGTTATACTTACAGAAGTGTGAACCCCATGTATTTAATATCACATTTACAAAACATTAAACACTGGCAAAATTCTTATATGCTCATGTATTAAACTAAACTTTTAAAATAAATTTGATTTATCTGTAAACCTTATGTGTGCACGAGAATTATAACTAGTAATTAATATAGGACAAAAAGTCAAAATCTTGCATTCTTTTTTTAAATGCCTTTACTTGTAACTAGTGATGGATATATAATTAAACACTTAGGAGCTGTTTGGTATGGGGTAATAGAATGAAAGACTTGGTATCAAGTATGAATCAAGTGTTTGGTATGTTAAAATATATGGTATTAGGAATGTGATGTGATGTGGAAACCCACATAATGCATACTATGTAACCTAGTGGGATTTACAAATTTATTATTGTTTCTCCGTTTTGTAGATCATGTGCTTGCTCCCATTACAACATAATTTGTGTGGGTCTCTTTCATTTATTTTTTCCAAAATAAGCAAAGTCAATGATTTGTTTAATTTATTATTTATTATATTTGAAAAAAATAGTAAATAAGCCTATTTTGTGAAATCAAATACCCACTACATATTAACAAACCAAACAACAATTTCAAAAATGATATCTCATTTCAGTTTCATCCTATAATGATACCAATACCGATAGTGATTCCTTATAATAGACCAAACGCACCCTTAGTAATAGCAAATGAAGTTATCAAGTGTGTGTTTGTTGAAATTAGCGGTAGCAGTTAGTATTAGCAGTTAGCAGTAAGCAGTTAGTATTAGCAGTTAGCAATAGCAGTTTAATTTATAAAAGTGTTTGGTAGAATAGCAGTAAATGTAATTTTAGTGTGTAAAATGGCGTAATGCTAAATGCTGAACGCTAAATGCTAATTCAAAGAGCATTGAGAAATTAGCGTTTTTATAATTTTATAAATGCTAACTGCTTTCTTCCAAACGAGTATTGTAATAATAATGCTAAATGTTAAATGCTGATTGCTCAAAAATGCTCTCAAAAGCTATGTGCCAAACACACCCCAAGTATGTAAATAAAATTATATTATTTTCCAATTTGCTAGTTGAAGCATTTGCTGCAACATTTCAAAACATTTTCCCTACTTATCAGGTTGACAGTTTCAAAGTCAATGATATGAAATAACCAACACCTAATTTCAATTCCTATTGAAAAAGAACCATTTTAATGTCGGGGCTGAACCAAATTAATGTCGGGGCTGAACCAAATTAATGTCGGAGAAAAGTATGTATTAAATACAGTAGTAGAGCCAAGTTGGAAAACAGTCGAATCTGATGCCTACGAATTAACATCAACCCGTTAAATTTACAAATAAAAAATGAAATCAGTATAGTATAGAATATTACAAGCTCTGTAGTTATAACTAACATCTATCAAACTTTCTTTATTCAGCTCAATCTAAATAACAGTTCTACAGGCCAAAATTAACGTGTTCATGCTAGTAAAATATGTGAGCCTTTTATTGTTTTCTTTTTGCTTTTGTAGATTTTCTCGCATTTTACCTTCTTGATATTTGAGATCCTTTGCTCAGTATTTTGGTTTGTGACGCGATCAAACATCGTTCAGTGAGGCATCTTTATCGAACTGAACATTTCTTTAGATCTTGTACTTTAAACTGCTATGTCTCAGTGACTATGTTCGACTCTTTTATAATCGAGTATACCCAAATACTGCTGGACGCTCAAATAAACCGATACCAATACCATTACCCGATATTGACAAGTGCAAGTTGTTTTCAGTTTTGGTTTAAAATTTCAATGCTAACCCACTCGCTGAATATGTGGCTCAATAAAGAACACCCAAAGGCCAAAATATGCATTCCGACAGTATTTAAAACTTTTTGTTTACCTACATACGGTCAATGTTTTTTTTATAAAACATTATATTTTTTCTTATAAGTTATCGTCCCAATAGTTTCTATATATACATCCTTTCGTCAATCTACATTTTATGATCCAACTCGATACTTACTCAAGGTGCAACAACACAACCCTAACACCTAACATGTTCATGCTAGTAAGAAATGTGAGCCTTTTGTGGTTCTCCTTCATTTTAAGCTATTTCACAACCACTCTAGCTCAACCTGATTTTTATTACCATTTCTGTGGTAATAACCCCAGTAACCTAGCTAACTATACGGATAACAGCACTTTCAAAAAAAATCTGGACACCACTCTTTCCAACCTCCCCAGCACCAACAATGGGTTTGGTTTTTTCAATTTTTCAATAGGCCAAGGCATCGATAGAGTCTACTCAGCTGCTCTATGTCGAGGAGACGTCACTTCAGATGTGTGTCAAAGTTGTCTCAGTGACGCCATTGTTAAGGTGCGAAAAGTATGTCCCTATAACATTTATGTAATAGGGTACTATGAGAAGTGTTATTTGACATACGCGGATACGCCAATAATACTGAATGGCGAAGTTTTAGAGCATATGCTTTTGACGGTTATTATGATAATCAAGATGTATCAAAAACCAT
>BQNB010113644.1:0-21900 GCA_026074375.1 Tanacetum coccineum
AAGGTTCTAGAGAGGGTCTAGGTTCGGTGTATCTTGGAGATAAAGAGGTAGAAGTGTTGGTGATAAGGCTTAAGGGATGTGTGATAAGGACTAAACTCTTGGAGTTTTATTCTTATCACTTTAGGGATTTGAGGCTATATAAAGACCTCAACTCTCACCCATTTCAGCCGAAAATAAAACCCTAAGTTAAGGCAGTTTGATTTTCGGTAAACTCCAAAACCCACTGTTCTATTTCGGTTAACTCTTTTAGAGTTATACCGCTTGTGATTCGATCCCAGATTTCATCCAGAGGGTTTAATACATTGTTTTACGTATTGTCAAGGTGTGACAATAGTTGGATTCGAGCTAGGGTTTGTGAATCTCTATTTCGGTGGTACTGTAGCAGGGGTACAACCGAATTCGGTTCAACCCTTATTGATTCTTTCTGATTTTCGGTTTTATTCCAAGAGTGGGTTTAGGTGATCGTTTTTCAGTAGGTTTGTGATACAAAGGGTGTATTGATTTATTCGTGAAGTTGGACTAGCATCCGGGCGTGCTTGTTTACGTGTTTGTGTGAGCACTCGTAGAGGTGACAACTTAGTCACTTGTTTCTAGTTCTCGGTTTCATTTATTTGCTGGTGACTTCAAGGGTATGTATTCTATTTACCCTTTTTCATTCCTTGTTGTGTTTTATATGTATGTTAATTGTTTATACTAGACTAGATCAATATCCGTTGCGTACTCGTAAGAGTTAATGGTTAACTAGATTGTAAGATTCCAACAGAACCTATGTTTTTTTTTCTACTACGAGGAGTTTCATATCGTTATTGGCGAGTGGACTAATCTCCCATAAGAGTTTGCATGGGTATCTTATCCCTTCTAATTAATATTTTTTTTCTTACCTAAAGCTCGAACCCGAGACCTTGGTTAAGGAGCAAGAGACCATTAACCACTCATGTCAACTCAGTTGATAAATTAGAACCTATATGAATGAAAAAAAAACCATCACAACAAAAAAAGAGGTGGTATAATAACTATAGGACTCGATTGAGACATGGCATATTTGTAGCATTGTAGTCAAATGTGTGAAAAATATTCCCCGGCGACATGTCGCCGGGATACTGTGGTTATAGTTTGATTAAAAAAGTCTTCAAAAACGTTGGCGGTATCGTTTCCCGCTAACGTTTCCCCAGCGACATGTCGCCAGGGAAGCATTGAACGTTCGTTGACTTCCCTTGACTATGTTTAACAAGATTCATTAGCTTATAAGTTTACGTGGGTGACGTAGCCTACACTATCCCCGACGACATGTCGCCGGGGAATGGTTTAGTCTTCTGTTGACTTTCGTTGACTGTGTTTAATGAAAATCATTAGTTTAATTTTTTTTGGGTGACGTGGCCTGTAATATCCTCGGCGACATGTCGCCGGGGAAAAGTGTAGTCGTCTGTTGACTTTCGTTGACTCAAAAAAGGCATCGAAAATTTGGCGGGATCTGTTCCTGCTCAAGTATTCCCGGCGACATGTCGCGTGGGTATTTTTTGTGATTTTATTTATTTAGTATGAAATATATATTTATTATTAGTAATTTTATATCTATAAATTATAATATATATAGTTATTATTGGTAATTATATATTTTATAAATAAATAGTTAAATTGAAATTAATAGAAAAAACATTTCGTATCTTGATCCGGTTTCTTTATTCGGTTCGGTACGTTTCGGTTTAAGAACTGCTATTAAGGTTTGTTACGCTTTAGGAACCGCGTTTTACTGCGGACTTAAACTAACAAAGAAGTGAACATGATACTGTATATATTTTTTCAAGTAACAGAAAATCAAACCTTTATTTAGCTAAAATATTCTACATACCACCTGTAAAAAAACAAGCGAAACTACAAACATACGAGACTTACAAACAGACACTTAAACATACGAGACTTACAAACAGACACTTAAACCTAGCTAAAATATTAGACCGATAATCATACGAGACTTACAAAAGCACTTACACCTAGTTTAATCATCGAACATTAAAGCATAACGAATTACATTCCTAAATGGCAAACTACTCCAAACCAGTTTTTCCCCTGTCATTGTACACTTCTGTGAAGTAGTTGTAGTTGAAATAAGTGTGTGTCTTGTATTGTTCCTGGGGATTGCATATTACATTTCCATGTTGCTCGAGAGTACCTTTATCTTTCCAAGCAAGGAGCATTTTGAGTTTAAGCATTGCCATTTCTTGAAGGTCCAGAGAATAGCTTGGAGGTGTTGAAGGTCTTGGAGAATAACTTGGAGTCGTTGAAGCTCTTGGAGAATAAATTGAGTCGTTGAAGGTCCTGGAGAATAACTTAAAGTCGATGAAAAACATGTGATTGTTCACCTTTGATAGTGGACATGCATAGTATAGTTTACCACGGGTTTTAGGTATATAAGATTCTCGCACGAGAATAATATCCGGCTCTACAATGACACGCAAAAGCTTCATATGGCACCATCTTCATAATAATAGTGTGATTTGTTGGTGGTTGTGATGGTAAGAGTGTGTGTGATCTGTTGGTGTTTGTGAGGATAATATCTGCTTTTATAGTAAAAAGTAGTATTTGGCGGGAGTCTTTGGCAGGAGTTTTTGGTGGGGGATATCGACTTATCCGCTGAACATCTAATGTACAACGATAACATATCGACTCATCTATTTAACAGCTCATAGTACAACGATAGCAACCACCAAATTTATAACGGTACCCATCTTGATCATCCGTTGAACATCTGATGTAACAACGAGGGCATATCGAATTCATCCATTAAACATTAATGTACAAATGTAACATAGCGACGCATTCGTTTGAACAATATTATTTATACAACACGATAACATATCGACTCATTCGTTGTTGAACATCTCATGTACAACGATAGCATCTAATGTATAATGATACCATCTTGACTCATCCGTTGAACATCTAATATATAACGATAGAATATCGACTCATCCGTTAAATATCTAATGTACAAGGATGTGAGTCCCTAAACGAATAGATCTCTGCAGCCTATTAAGGTTGATAGCCAAGATGTATAAATAACACTGGACTATATAAGGAAACACCGATTATGAAATACTATGTGTTTAATTGCGTAGAATCTTAAACACCTGTACTAAGAATAAACATTGTAGAAATAAATTAAAACTTCTATTAATTGCTTTGAACTATTACAGATTACTAACTATTTGAGGAATGATATTTGCTATGGATTTCTTGATGTTGTGTAAATTGTGTATCTAACTATGCCAAAAGGGATCCTTTTATAGAACAAGGATAAACCCTAACAGGCTTACAAATAGCTAACATATAACACATATCTTTTCCTAGAATATCTCATACATATCTCATAAACGGTACTAACTATTATCACTAACATAAAAAAAATACCTAACTATTTGAGCAGAGCAGTACGTACATTTTGTAACTGTCTGGTAACTACACTATAACTATCAGTAGTACTAACTTTTTGTACTGTCGGTATAACTTAGGAAAACATTAATTCCTAACAAATCCTCCTTACACATGAATGTTGAATCTTTTAACTTGGGTTTCTTCAACTTCTTTTAATCTTTAGAGGGATGTTTCCAAACATCTTATCATTTCTTGATCTTTTAAACTCGATCCCTTCTTTCAGCAGTCTAAACTTTTGTCTTTCAGACAACTCTAGACAAACTTCTTTTCTAGCAAAACAAATCCAACTAAGTGGGCTTTGTTAGTGTGTGGCAAAACCTACACAGCCAGCAACAACGGATTTGATGTTTCCTTACCAGTTTAGCGTTTGCTCTAGGATAGTTACACTCTTTATGTTTAAAAACATGGTGGGTTAATTACCATACAGTTTTTTGGTAAATGTCATCCATCAACGGCATTGATGTGTCTTTACCAAAATAGCGTTTGCATATGGGACTAGCCATGGATTATACACAAACTCTTCATTGCCCATAACAAGGTGCATTGGATTTAAACCATATAGTTTTTAGCAAAACTATCAGCTATCAACAGATTTGATGAGTCTTTTTACATGAATGTTTGATATGGGACTAGCAACTCTTCACCACAGAAGCAATGTGAGTTGAGAACCTTACTAATTTTTGGTAAATTATCAAAACCAAAACGGATTTGAGAAAGTCTTTTACCACAAGCCGTTTTGCTTATGGACCTAGCCAGTTTCTTATGCATGTTAAGCTGGTGAACTAATGACATTAGTTGTGTGGGGGTTTAGCCAACACTCATACCTTCGTAATTCCATCAACCTTTCTCTTCAGGTTTAACACTGCAACTAACTTTTTGCTATATATCTAATCAACTCAATGCATAGAATTGTCTTTTTCAGGACTCTAACTTCAAATTTCAGCATCTGCATCTGTACATCCTTTCGCAAAGGATACTTCTTCTCTACCAGCTAATGAATGACTACTCTTCCTTTAGTCACTAATGTGTGTACCCGCTGATGAACTATGATAGCTTCAACTCACCATCTTCCTAATCTGTGTGAACCCCAAACTCATTCATCATCTGGATTGAACATAACCATCAAATCTCCCCAAAGTACTCTTTCAAAACCTTTAGGTATCTCATCTAGAAATCTGTCCATTACCAGTTGATACACAGCATTGAAATCTTCTCTATCAAATATGGACAATACACTCATCAAAGTACTAAAGCTTATCCTCTTTGTTCATTAACTCCTAATCAACCACATTTAGATTAATCTCCTCAAAGGTGTCAGCTTGATCTGTTTGTTGTTTAGTTCAAGCCATTGTCTTCCATTATTTGATAGGGATATTTTCTTTCAAGTTCTCATAGTCACTTCTTTTTCTTCATTGGGGCTAGCTATTGGTTTAACTGCAATCTTAGGTCATCATTCTCTTTGTCACTATCTCTTCAGGAAGTGGTTTTGACTATTCTTCTTTTACCTTGACTTCATCTTTTTACTAATACCAAGTTATTTTCTAGTGCTTTCTTCTTATTTACTTTCCTCCTGGAACTTTTCTTTACTTTCTTCCTTTGATCACTTCACTTTTAGATAAATCAATCTTTCTCATTCATCCTTTGATCAAACCTTTCATCTTCAGCAGACCCATAGAGGTGACTACCTTCATTCAGACCTTTAATCTTTCATACAAAGCTTTATCCTCACACGTCTTGATTTTCAATTCAGCATGCTTGTTGAAGTTTCCTACATGCTTTAAGTTAGGTATCATTTGATTTCATGCGTTTGATTTTTGGTTGGAGGTTTGTTCTGATAGCTTCTGATCTATGTTGAGCTAAGGAATCTTCTATTGGCCAGCTGTGTCCATGATAGGAACTTTGCTCTTTTCTTCAAATGTTAAATTGCTCTCTTTCTTGTTCTTGAAGTTCTCAAGCAAGTTTCTATTTGCCTAATCCTTGCTTTTCTATCATCCAAGTTTCTTATAAGAGCTTATATTGCAGCTTTTTCTTCAGCTATTCTGTTTCTTTCCTCTTCTTCTTCCCACTCTTCTTGCATTTTCCTAGCCAACTCTTCATCACTTTCAAGCTGCTTAAACTTCTTCTCAGCTTGAGGAATACCATCAGATTCACTTTCAGATTCATCCTCCTCTTCAATCTTCTTCTTCCCTTTGTCTTTTGGATCAATCTTTGGAAGAGGCTTTAATGTGAGAAGTGATCTTGTAGAGGTAGGCTTAGGTCTATCAGTTTCTTCAACATCCTTCAACTCTACACCTTTCTCCTTTTCTCTAGGGAAATGATTTGGGCTAGACTATGGTTGGAGGTGAGAACCTTAGCTATTGTTTCATCATCTCCAAATATTTTAGAAGTGGGTGTTTGAGTGGATGTTTGAGTGGCTTGAGCAGCAATTTCTTCTTCAGTACCTTTCTTATGCCCATCAGTACTTTCAACTTGCTCTTCAGTACCTTCAATGTGCTCTTCAGTACCTTCAATGTTCTCTTCAGTACCTACAATTTGCTCTTCAGTACCTTCATTGTGCTCTTCAGTACCTTCAACTTGTTCATCAGTACCTTCAATATGCTCGTCAGTACTAACTTTGGATCCGTCGGTACTAACTATTGGTCTGTCAGTACTAACTTTCTCAATGTCAGTACTAACTCCTTCCTTGTCAGTACTAAGTACATCTTCAGTACTAAGTACATTCTCCTCAATCTCCTTGTCTTCATCCACTATTTCCCTTGTCCTCCCTTTTCATTTGGAGCATTTCTCTGTGTCCCTTTTTTGTTTGATCAACTATATCTTCAGGAAACTTCATCAAAACAAAGGATCTCTTGAACTGAGTTGATTTATCTTTTAGGCAAACTTCCTCCCTTGTTTGGATACAGACTCTTATGTGTACCTATGTTTCTTTGAGAAGTTTTCGTGGGGAATCTTTGCTTCAATGAGACACTTTTCAGATATGTTTATGGGTGCTTTATGCCAGGTTTAGCTTGCTTCTGAGCTTTGTGATCTGAGCCTTCAATCTTGTAGTTCCTTGGCTTTATCTGAAAACCTGGTACACATAAAGAGAGACAAAGACATCATTAACACTTTGGAGAAGTCATATCACCCTCATTCCCTGAAAGGGATATATCATTGGATGAACTGACCTCCAGATTCTGACCAGAAGTTTTGGGATGAATCAGGGAAGAGGAGTGTGGGTGAAGGTTTGGGGATAGGTTTGGCTGGTGCCAATAGGTACCTCACTAGTTTGAGCAAGGTGATGAGTCTCATTTGGACTCTTGAATGGTATTTCACTAGTGGGAGCAAGGAGAGGGTGTAGGTAGTGCTTCAGATGGTCTTTCTGAAGAGGCACCCTCATCCTGAGTTGGTTGTACCAACATAGTGGCAAACAAAGGGGTTACTTTCCCTGAGAAATGCTTACCCTTCTTAACCATGAAAGAAAAGACTTTACTTGTTAAAGTATTTACAGGAAAATGATCTAAAGGTACAGGACCATTTAGTAGTTTGTTTATCTAAAAGATAGAAAATAAAAACGTGGGTACATTACAAACTTTTTCTTAGATCTAAAAGTCTAAGCATACCCATCAAATTTGAGTCGAAAAATTCTACTTTTGATTAGATGTTTAAGCAAATGACAGCAGTGGAATATATAGTAGGAATTTGATCCTCAGAGTACTTTTGGAACTAAGACAATGATTAATTGTATGAAAATAATAAAACCTCCATTGGGGTGGAAAATAAAGCTTTATTAAATGTTAACACTGTTAATATCCCCCGTATAACCCATTTGCTGTTTTATAGCATCAAATTAGCCTGATTTAGGTAATGTGTCTTTCCCATCAGCATCATCAAAAAGAAGATCACTTCTTATTGATTGCCTCCAGAGATAGACACAGACTTTCAGCTATTTGGCAGTAAATGTGCCTAACATTGTTGATTGTTTTTGGACTTAGCAGACGTCTATAACTGTTTCAAAACAATGTAGTAAGTACAACAGGACTACTGTGAGAGCATGATGATGGAACTTCGCTTGTGGAAATCAATTAATCTCGTGAAACTATGCATTCCCTTACAGATCTCTAGTTTGGACAAGGTTATGCTTCAGACATGAATCAAGAACAGCCATTGTACTTGGAAGAGAGATCGTCGTTAAGTGAGATATTAGGGCTTGTAAGTGCGAATGTAGTTTATAGAGAGAATACGTACGAAACTGCGCAATTAAAATGGGTTTATATAGGTTTAGGAGACCTAACTTTCAAGGGTAACCGTTTCAATTTTACACTTTGTACCCTTGTCGGTAGTTTTCTTCAAGTTCTTAAGAGCGTACAAACCTTTGCCCAGCGGTATAACTTTGCACTGGCACTGGTGGGTACTAAACTTTGTCCACAAAGATCTGAAACAATGTAGGTATAGGAGTGCTTCAGTACCATTCGTAACTGTCAACCCTCTCTAAACTCTATAACACCTCTGGAAATGCATCTTCTATGGTTAAACATTTTCTTGATAACTATTACAACACAACATATTGCCTCCCGTTAACCAATACGCTTATGGATTTTCATCCCAATAGTAACTACCAAGAACTTGCTAATTCTAACGGATAAGGAGGGTTTTCAGTCTGAGAGACTGGCACAAGTTTTGTGGTGACTTAAATCTACTTTCGCTACCAAAACACACGCAAGATAATAATCAAGAGAAAGAAGAGCGGTCAAGCCAGTTATAAGAAAACTGTATTAACCATGATTAATTAAATAAAATGTTGGTTTGTTTATTTAGAGCAATGAATGACTTATTTCGAGGGTTGTATCTTTCCTAGATTTAGGCGGTACTTATTCCTAAAACCTAGACACGTCAAATTCTGTCACAATTAAACGCATCTGCATAAAGTATTTTATTTGCTGATTATAATCTATCTTAGGAGATTAATAACGGTGATCTTATTAAACCCTTAGCCCATCGGGACTTTACCCGCTTACTGCTTAACGGCTCTTTATATTCTAGTAGTCCATTGTCCGAGTCTTTACCAAGGGAATCAGAACGTTATTTGTTGATCCCAGGTCACCTGCTAGTCCAACTTGTTCACTAAACCAGTGGTAAAGATAAGTCAGTATTTGTGATCCTATGATTCTAGATATGTAAATCTCAATATGGAGAGCCATTCGGGTATCTAGCTAACTTGGTCGGTATTACTAGACCCAGTTAAATGATAGGTCGCATATTTAAGCACATAGACAAGTATGAATTGATAAACATAATCAACAATCAACGATAAATTAAGCAATCGATATAAACAAACCCAACATTATATTATGATAATCATGGCTAATACCCAAGGGTATTAGCCCTTAACCATTGAAATGTATACAAGCATAATAATGAACAACCAAGGTAACCTAATCGAGTTAAACGAATGATACCAAAAATTAAACGATTATTAAGAGTATGAGAATTACAAGGTGTTTCCAATGGAATTAAGCGCGTTTGCGAAACCTTCTTTGCTCTTCTTGTCTTCTGAAAATTGACTTTTGTGGTAATGGTATCGTAAATATGATCAAGCACACCTAAAACTCGTTTTTAGGTCTTCTATTTATAGTGTCTGGAATTTCTTTGATACGCCGTATTGATTAAGGTAAATACGGCGTATTGGGGGTTTTCTTAGAGTAGGGACCATGTTCAATATCTTTCAGAATATTTAATTACTTAATATAGGATACAGTTATTGGGTGTTCAATCCTTCATGGTTATGTGTGAAGTGTAGGCACCGGTCGCCTAGCATTCTTGATGGATACGACTTATTTGAGGTGAAACCTAGTTGGTTTTTTCTTTGTTGACTGAAGTATTATATACGGCGTATCGTTGATGTGGATACGACGTATTCTTCAAAGTCAGGCAATGGTCATTTAATTCGTCAAAGTCTTGGATACGTCGTATAGGTCTAGAATTATACGACGTATTTGCTGTCAGATCAGTAGACTTTCTCAAACTCTTTGTTTAAGCTCCAAAATGCATGCCTTTTAGCTAGAGGTGGCAAAATGGTTGGGTTGGGTTGGGTTGGGTCATGGGTCTTAGATGGGTTTGGGTCTAGATGGGTCTTTTAGGAGGATGGGTCTACATGGGTTTGGGTCTAAATGGGTTTGGGTCTAGATGGGTTTGGGTCTAGATGAGTCTTTTAGGAGGATGGGTCTATGTTGATAAAATATAATGCCTAAAAACATTAATAATATTTTTCCACATCTTTACGTTTTGATAATCACAAAATATAAAAACGTTCAACGTAAAATTAAACGTAAACAAGTATTTAGTAGTAAATTCTCATTTCAACAATTACATCACTTAAAGGTATGAATAAACAAATGCTTAATGCATTTTATGATCAAAGGAAATTTTATTCAACCTCAAACTTTTATAAAATGGTGTAAACATTTTTATAAACTTACAAAACATTTTCTACAATTAAAAGAAATGTTTTATTCAAAATAAACATTTTGAATTTCAAAATTTTAAACCTAAAACGGCTAGAAAAGGTCCAGTAAACACCTCCCCTGAATAGGACAAAAAGAGGAGCGTCTGAAAATGGGCGGCCCCCTTAAATACATGGGCGGCCCCCTTAATTATAAGGGGGCCGGCACCCTATTTAAGGGGACCGGCCATAGACTCTGTTGGAATCATAATAATCACTTCACTTCATATTATGAACAAGAAAAGTAGGAAGAAACTAGGAAGAAAGTAAAGAGAAAGAGTAGAGAGAGAAAGTGAGAGAATGAGGAAGTTTACTTGCAAAATGAAATGTTACAAATGACCAACCCCCCTCACTTTCCTTGAGGAGGTGTATATGTATCAAAACTAAAAGGCTTTCATGCCTTTAGTAATTCTACGGGCCGGGCTCGGGATTACTTGGGCTTTCGCCCGATACACGTGACCGGTTAGCTTACATTTAAGAGCCCGTTTACCCGTCTAGCCTATTACAACGTATATTAATTAATGACCGAGACCTAATATAATTAATGAACGAACTTCCATTGTTCGACTCAATATTTTGAGGCTAACAATCTCCCTCGAAGTGAGTTCATTGTGACACTCCTTCGTGAGATCAATGAGATTGCTTTTGTCGTTGAGCTCTTGTGATCTTTGTCTCTGTCTACGTTGTAGGCTTGTTCCTTCATGCTTTGTGATCTATGATCTTGAGCTTTTGTCATTGTCTTTTGACTTTGTCTTTTCGTCTGAGATCTTTAAATCTTTATCCTTCCATCTTGATCGTCTTTGCCACCTTGCGATCTTATGTCTTGACCAACATGCTCATACTTTGCATCATCTTGAAAGCTTGCTAACAATCTCCCTTGATAGACTTGATATCTTTGAAGGAAGATCTTGTATATCAGAGTTTGTGCGGAAGTCTTTGTCTTTAATTCTTAGTTTCATATTTCTTAAATCTCGATGCTTATAGTATGTCTTTGTAGTTTGAGCATGAGCATGTGGTAATGAATCCGACTTCAGCTGGAATAAGGCATCACCATCTCCATCTTTATGTATCCTGAAATAAAACAGTTAGCAATAAAGTGTGTGGACGAATATGGCTTTGTCATTCGTCCAGATTTGGTTAGATTAACCTTCGATTCCGTAGGACCGTTTTACAGTATAAATACTGTACATGTGATTAGGTAGATTTAAAGAATCTCCCTGACAGGGTTTCCAGCTCAAATCGTAGGATCTTCTAACATAAATGTATTAGATTTACCATGCTTGCTAGTTCTCATTACCGGAATGTCTCAAAGCAGACAACACAGTAAGAGTGAATCAGATAGTTACTATCTTTCTGATTAAGCCGTCAATTCATTTCCTAGAACAAGTTTGATTCACATTGAATCGCACCATTGTTTCTTTCCAGTTGACACAAGTTTGATTCATATAGAATCTCGCAAGTCACCTACCAAGAGCTTGTTTGATGCTGGCTCAAGCAGGATTTCCATCTTCATTGTGAATACCTTAAGTATCACTCAGATGTTCTGGAAAAATCTCAAGGATAATGCGTAGGAGTCTTGTTAACAGCTTGTGAACTTATTGGTGTTCAACATGTGTTAGCAATGAAATGTGTCCTAATGAGATTTATTTATGGATCTCTTGGCTCTAGACTCGATTAGTGCGTTTTGGTTTTAGTAATCGGAGGCTGGAGCAGACTGCCACCTATTCAATATCAACTATCTCGGAGTGAGAAAGTCAATAGAAGTCGTATGTATCTCCGTGACAAATGAGACAAGTTTCTGTTGAGAGAAACCCGAATGGCTGGGAAGGGTTGTGCATTGCATCACTGGGTCCATGATGTCGTCTTCAATGTCAGTAATCAACATTGTGATTCTGACAGCATATGTATTGACCCGGTTTCTACCTAAGTTGTGTGGAGGGCTACTTTCTTTACACCCTTTATCCATACATTTCTTTTTCATTCTTCAACCCCTTCAATGCTTACCAAGACGTCATTACTAACACCTTGTTGTGATTGTTCCAGTGTTAGCTCAATCTTAGTCGGCATTCTTCCCTTATACACATTCATCTCCAATCATACCTAAGGACTGCTATTTCTAACTATGAAGTGTCCTTGGGTAGATCCCTCCGGTTCTGGTTGGATCATAGGACAAATACCTAACCTTACCACCTTATGACTTCAGAATCGTCGTGAAATAAGATGTTGTAGGGTATGAGATCGTAACCATAAAACCTTTTTCGAAGAGTATCAAGCACTTAGTCGATAAGATCAATTAATAATTTTCAAGATCACATTTTAAATAATTTCTCCCCTTATTTTAAATACTAATACACTTAGTTTTTTTGAAATACTTTTGTGATTAAAATTTGTCCTTGAAATACCAGGGGAAAATCTTTTAAAAACTTTGCAGAATTAATGGAACATTACTCCCCCCCCCCCTCGATTTTACATATTGTTTGACACCAATAACAATGATACCAATTGTAAATGAATAAAATTGAGGGTTATGCATTAGTTAGCACACAATTTTGAAAAGATATATGAATTGTCAATTGAAGAATTCTTGAAAAATTGTGCTCAACCACCTAATCATTTTATAACAATCAATCTATTTAAATGTCATATTATTCGGCTCACTTCTTACCCATTCGTGAAGATTACAAAACGGAGAAGCTGGCAAGAATTTATATCAACGAAATCGTAGCAAGATATGGTGTGTCAATGTCAATCATTTCAGACCGTGATGGTCGATTCGCATCACAGTTATGGCAAGCTCTTCAGGAAGCGTTAGGTACAAAACTACACATGAGTACGGCTTACCACCCTGAGACCGAAGGTCAGAGTGAGCGTACTATTCCGATGTTGGAAGATATGCTTTGAGCTTGTGTTATGGATTTTGGTGGTAGTTGGGATGGTCATCTTCCATTGGTTGAGTTTTCTTATAATCACAATTACCACGCGAGCATTAAGTGCGCGCCATTCGAGGCTTTGTACGGGCGGAAATGTAGATCCCCCGTGATATGGACTGAAGTGGAAGAAAGTCAGCTTATTGGACCAGAACTTGTGCAAAAAACGACAGAAAAGATTTTTCAGATTAAGGAAATGCTAAAAACGGCAAGGAGTCGCCAGAAAAGCTATGCTGATAAGAGGCGTAAGCATCTTGAATTCAAAGTTGGAGACCGAGTGTTACTTAAGGTATCTCCGTAGAAAGGAGTGGTACGATTTGGTAGGAAAGGAAAGCTGGCACCACGGTATGTGGGACCGTTTGAAATAGTAGAGCGTGTTGGACCGGTAGCTTATCGACTAAAGTTACCCCAGGAGTTAAGCTGTGTCCACGACACATTTCATGTGTCGAACCTCAAGAAATGCTTGGCTGAGCCAGATGTTCAGGTGCCTTTGGATGAGATCGAGATTGATGAAAATCTGCGATTTGTCGAAGAGCCTATTGAGATCGTAGAACGAGATGTGAAAAAGCTAAAGTGAAGAAGAATCCCATTAGTTAAAGTTCGTTAGAACTCTCGGCAAGGAGCTGAGTATACCTGGGAACATGAAGACCAATTCCGAAAGAAATATCCGCATCTCTTCTCTGAAACCATACCTCCTTCAAGTGTTGCAACCTGAGAGTTGAGGACAAGGCTCTTCTAACCGGAGGAGACTGTAACATTCCATATTTTCAGGTCATTTACGACGTCATATATTTCACTATTTATTTTTTTCTTTCTCGTACGTGTTTAATTTTAATAGTTAAGTTAAATTGCATACGCCAAAAATTATCGTCCAACGTAAGCAGGCACAAAACAAATTAAAGTTACCAGTCAATAATTAATATAAATTATTACTAAAGGGATAATTTACTCATTGTGTTTTATTATTTTTTTTATCGGATACGTAAAGTGTATACGTTTCGCGATAAATTAAGTTTAGGCATACCCGGAACCACAAAAATATTTCTACGCTTCAACAAATACCCACATTTATACCCAATACCCAAAATTTACTAAATATCATCATATGTTAGTCCATATGGCCGATTTTATCAAAAAGGAATCAA
Source organism: Tanacetum coccineum (assembly GCA_026074375.1). Taxonomy (NCBI): domain Eukaryota; kingdom Viridiplantae; phylum Streptophyta; class Magnoliopsida; order Asterales; family Asteraceae; genus Tanacetum; species Tanacetum coccineum. Next base: position 13,986 of record BQNB010113644.1, read on the forward strand.
CAAGACAATTAAATATCAAGACATACACTTTATATAAATAACTACAACTTGCATTTTATTACAACAAAAGTAGAAGTATACTTTGCATATTTACAAAGTATTATTTTCTTTTTCCATCAGAATTGCAAGTAAATTATCTATGATAATAACCCTTGAAATCATGGATGATGTCTCTTTTAGAGAATAAGAACACAAGCCCATAACACAAAGACCATGTACAAGCTAAACCTAGCTCATGCATAGTAAATTTAACCACTAGTCACTCCTTAAGACCCTCCCTTTGTCTTGAGACTTTCTATGACCTCTTTGACCACCTTAGTTATATATATACCACATGCATTCCAAGTGATAGCAACATACAACTCAAAACAATTAGTAAAAATCACAAAAACCTTCCCTTTTGGCTCTTTATAGGCCACGGCTCAAACACCCCTTTTATTATAATCCATACCAAATTTTCTACAGCCTATACAAGCCATTACACATCCATCCTAAGATATACTAAGATGTTTCCAAGCATTGGTTAACCATTTTCAAGTGTTGAAGCAAGAAAGACAAATAGGGTCTATAGATAATTTAGGGTTTCTTGATGTGAACTTGGGTTTTCATCTAGAACAAGTGATTAGACCAAATGATCCATCATCCTACATCCATAATAAGGTTTATCTAAAACCCTTTATGTCTTACATTCATCATTTTTTTATGCAATATATGATGTTTCTATAAATTAAATCACCACTTAGATATGTTTAACTTGTAAAAGTGGATTTTTTTTCTTGTAAACATAAATTTTATGAACTTGTACACAGTTATTATGAAATGTAAATATGGATCTTGGACTCCTAATATATGGTAAGTCCATATGAGTAATATAATTATCAAAGGCTTTGAAATCCTACTAAATAGAAAAGTACAAAATGAAGTTTAAAACATGTTTTTATGAAAAACCTCCAAACTTTCTGTTTGAATTCGACATCCCACCTGGTCATTTTATGTTTTTATAAGATAGTACACCTCATGACGATTCCCAAAATGATAAGAAACTCGAAAAACCGATTTATAACGAAAAAGATACGACGATTTCAAGTTACGTTAAATATATACTTTTATAAAACTATTATTTTATAAAAATTACTATTCACCATAGAAACATATATTTTTAAAAACATCATTAATATGATTAAAACATTTAAAAACGCAACGTACCGAAAGAATCGCTAAAAAACGGCATTAAAAGAAAAAGTACGACATTATACAAGATTTACGATAACTAAAGCTATAAAAATAAATATATAGCTGTTATGAATATAAAATCAACTATTTATCAGAAAAACTCAAATTTTGAAATGTTATATTTTGATAAACTCGTTCATAATACAGGCGTGGACGTAAGAAACGAAATGAACGACCTAAAAACAGAAATTTACGCCAGTTTTACTAAAGTATAACTTATAAACGTTTTACTTTAATAAATATGATTTTCACTAAAACGATTATATGGTTATGTACTATATAATGAATATATGTGGTATTAGTTAATCAAAAGTACTAATAATACTAAGGGAGTTTTCATAAATGAGGCCTCCTTCAGGTTGGCGTACTGACGAGTTGTTAGATATACATTTAAGTGTCCTAGCTCCTCATACGTCCACTACACGACCTCTTAAATTATGATAGCCCGAACGATAGTATATGAGCTATACACCAAAAATAATCAAAGTTTTTTAGTAATTATACGACCATATTGGATAGTTGCCTTCGGATACCTTCGATGAAGTATTTTTCTATGTGTTGAATACTTGTTGATTACTATTCACACGAGGTGAGTTATAGCCCCCTTATTTACTACGTGAATGTTTTACAAACTATGGGGTAATTACATTGCTTGTTTTTACTATTAGACACAAGTGTAATTTCTAAGTATTTTCAAGTGTTTTACAAAGTGTATCCATCAGATTTCTGCCTGAATATATTCCTAAGTTACCTATTGTTCCCGTGAAGTTCCCAATTTATCATGAACCGTTAATTCTATTGTAGTAAGCGTGAGTTGTTGTGGTATATCTATCGGACAGAAAATCCCACCTTTCCTTGTTGGTCCACTAGTTTGATCAAGGTGCATTTAAACTTGAGAGTGTTAGGTTTTGGCAAGCATCCTATATTCTGATTGGGACACAAAACTAGTTAAGGCATCGTGGTCAGAGCTTAGTGCAATAATAAATGATTTGGACTACTGAATGTGTTTCAAGTCAACTATTAACATCGATCTAGTGGTCCACCTTTTTAACCGATATTCCTATGATTTTCACTCAAGCTTTGTGTAATTTTTTAGCATGTAAATATCAGGTCCTGAGGGTAATGAAATTGGAAGGGGATCCATGGCTGATATCAATGAAGATTGGATATATGGTGGTTTTATCTAAAGTCTATGCAACTTTTATTATATTTAAAAACTTAAGTCATCTTTTGGTATTATGAAGCTTTTGGTATAATTAAAAATGTATGTGAAATGTTTATGACTTATAAAACATATATATTTTGCTATGGCATCGAATGAAATCTTGTCTTAAACGTCCATTTATGGTCGTTTCCTATATCTTGATTGTTGTACTTTGACGTAGCACTCTATTGTTACCATTCCGCTGCTACCTGATTTTTGGGGTGTTACAGGCAACCCGCGTGATCAGCGTCTGCATAAGCTGTTAGAGCATGTTGATAAAATATAATGCCTAAAAACATTACTAATATTTTTTCACATCTTTACGTTTTGATAATCACAAAATATAAAAATATTCAACGTAAAATTTAACGTAAACAAGTAATTAGTAGTAAATTCTCATTTTAACAAATACATCACTTAAAGGTATGAATAAATAAATGCTTAATGCATTTTATGATCAAAGGAAAGTTTTATTCAACCTCACACTTTTATAAAATGTTGTTAACATTTTATAAACATTACAAAACATTTTCTACAATTAAAAAAATGTTTTATTCAAAATAAACATTTTGAAATTCAAATTTTCGGACCTAAAACGGCTAGAAAAGCTCCAAAAAATCCCCCCTACACAAAAGACAAACTGGGGAAGCCCCAGTCTAGGGCGACCCCCTTAAATACATGGCCGACCCCCTTAAAATTAAAGGGACCGCCCACAAATTTAAGGGGACCGGCCCTAGGTAGACGCTCCCCTAGTATGTCCTATAAATACTGGACTTTTCCCCACAATTTTCTCACCTTTTGCACTCATTCTTTCAGCTCAAAACAGCCCACATATCCTCTCTATAATCATTTGATCATTTAATCATACAGCTTTGTTTCCAAGTGATCTAAGCTCAATTCCTCAAGTGCAAGAGAATAATACTTTCATCATCAAGTGAAGAAGTATTACACCTCAAGTGTATATTACAATCTTGTTGCATCCATATCACATATTTGTAAATCAATTGTATATCTTGTATTTGTGTGTAGTAGCTTGATCTTGGCGATCTTTGTAAGTATAATTAGACCGTGGTTATTTTACCAAGTAGTGTTTGATAGTAGTGATATAAGTAGTGTAGTGAAGTGAAGTTGTGAAGAAGTCTTAAAGTTGTGAAGAAGTCGTGAAGTTGTGAAGTCGTAAACAAGTAGTGAAGTTGTGAAGTCGTTAACAAATCGGGAGGTGTGAGGTCGTGAACAAGTCTTGAAGTTGTGTTGTGATAGATAGTTCTAGCTAAGATTAGAACTCGACATTTAGCTTTGTGTCGTAAATCGGTGTAAGCAACGTTGTGTACGGTTTTCTCCGCCACAAAGGAGTTTGTTGACATAGTGAAGAAAACTCTCGAGTTAGGTGCTCGGGGAGTGGAGTAGGGCGAAGAGGTGCTTCGTTACCGAACCACTATAAATACTCGTGAAAGTGGTTTTATGTTCATACTCTTATCTCTATCTTACTTTACATTTCATATACTTAATTGTCCATTATTGTGCAAGCATTGAATTCAACAAAAAGTCGAATCTAATTTTACAAACAAACATAAACCTTAAATAAAAAGCGGTAAACTATTCAACCCCCTTCTAGTTTTCCACAATTGGTATCAAGAGCCACCGCTAAATCAAGGATTTTTTAAAATAAATTGTATTTTAAAAGTTGAATCGATCTATGGAATTGGAAAAAATATTTAGAAGGGCAATCTATGCAAAGACCACCACTATTTGAAAGCGATGAATTTATTTATTGGAAAAATAGATTCAAAACTTATGTGAAATCAAAAGATCTAGATCTTTGGCATGTTATTACCGATGTTGATTTTCCTCCTATTCAAAATAATCCCGAAACGAAAAAGGATGAAGTTGTACCTTTTCATAAACAAAATGATGATCTTAAAAAGAAACTTGCAAAAAATAATGAAGCTAAAATGGTAATTTATAATGCTTTGCCACGTAAAGAATACGAAAGAATTTTTATGTGTCAAACCGCAAAGAATTTGGAGATACATAATTAAAACACTCATCAAGGTAGATAATTAAGTCAAAGCTAAACAAAATGTATCTTCTTGTTCAACAATAATAACAATTTATGATTTCCGAAGAGGAGTTCAAATAATAATGCTTTGCTAAATTTCACACGTATTAATTACTATGTTCTTAAAAGCACTTGATGAAAGTTTTTCGAGCAAGAATTGTGTTAGGAAATTTCTTAGGGCATTACATCCAAAATGGCGCGCAAAAGTCACGGCGATTGAAGAATCAAAGAATCTAACAACTCTATCACTTGACGAACTCATTGGAAATTTGAAAGTTTATGAAGAAGTAATTAAGAAAGACTCCAAAACCGTCAAAATCAAAAGAGGGAAAAAAGTATTAATCTATTGCCTTGAAAGCTAGAAAGGAATCTAGTGATGATGATAGCTCAACCTCCGATAGTGAAGATGAAGAATACGCCATGGCCGTAAGAAACTTCAAGAAATTCTTCAAAAGACAAGGACGATTCGTAAGACAACCATATGAAGAAAGAAAATCATACCAAAGAAATAAAGACGACAAAAATGGCAAAGGCGAAAGAAAATGTTTCAAGTGTGGAGATCCAAATCATCTCATCGGAGAATGTCCGAAACAATCAAAATATCAAAATCAAAAGGCGTTTGTTGGAGGATCCTGGAGTGATAGCACATGAGAAATAGGAAAGACCAAGGCGAAAAGTGTCTTTGGCTTCTAATGAGGTACTTTCCGAAACCGAATACTTTAGTGATGACCAATAATCATTAGACGGAAATGACTTAGATAGTGAATATAGTAGATTATGCAAAATAGGACTAAAAGTCATGACTAAAAATAAAACTTTAAAATAAGCTAAAGCACTAGAATTAAAAGATAAACTATCTAGGTTAGAAAAAGGTAAGGAAGTAAATGAAGAATGTAAAACATGTCAAGATCTTAGGCTTGAAAATGAGATGCTTAGAAAAGAAATATCTAGGCTAAATCAATTTAATGATAGTAGTCATTCACTTAAGAAAATAATAAGTTCTCAAAAACATTCCGGAGACAAATCCGGTTTAGGATTTAATTTTACCAAAGGATCACCTAGCGAAACCAAACAAGTAAATTTTGTAAGAGCTCAAGAAGTCGAGTCGAAAGAAAAATTGATAGAATCAAACCCAAACTCAAAACCAAAATTTATACTTTTAAACAATACTAAAATTCTCATTGCAAAGAGATATGAGGTAAAACACTTTTTTACAAACCTTCCATAAACAACTCCCGGGAGTCTATTTACTAAACCCACAATGAGGTCTAAAACACCTCCTCCGAGAAGAAAGGAAAACTCTCATCCTCGTTCCAAAACACCTCAACCTAGGAGAGACCAAGGTAGACCAAATTACTCTAACACTAATCACACAATGTGGAATCATCCACATCAACCAAGCTTTACTCAATGTGGAAGATGCTCACCATGCATGTGTTCGAATCAAATGCAAAACATATACGGAAACAATAACTTCGGATACATGAAACGTTGGGGACCAAATGGCTAAGCCATCACAACCTTTGAAGTAGTATGCTCTCTACAAATATTCTTTGTCTCCGGATTAAGGAATTCATGATAAGGTTCCCATGAACCCTTATCATTTACATCATGAAGACATTAATGAAGATAATTCTAAAGACTAAGGTACGTCTCACTTTTCATATTCGTAGAATATAAATTATAAGTAAATGTCTATGTGACTATGATGTTGTAGTGAAATTAGTTCTTAGAAAATAATATAGTCTCTAGAAATACCATTTGTTAGTTTTCTAGCTTTGAAGAGATTAGTTCACTATGAACTATTCTTTCGTGTAGATTATTGTTATACGTCTACAAAATAGAAATCTTCTATGACCACATAGCAAACTCACGTAGACGAAGAAAAATGAGTTAGTGGATAATAATTAACATAGAAGTAGGATTAGTTTTGCATCGGAAAAGTCTTAAACCACTAAGGATGAAACGAACTCCCTTCCACCTCGACACTCGCCTCAACTACCTCTATGAAAATCGCCTTGTTGAAGTCTTAACTCCATTCCAATCTCTCATCCTCTACAATATCTACTCTTTCCCATTTCAAAACGTATCAATTAATTTTTTCGTTCGAAGAAATTAATTCATCATGTTTGCAAGAAGTCTAGTCACCAAATCATCTTATGTATTGACATCCAGATTATCTCGTCCGAGATAGTCAAAGAAACTTTTTAATTAAACAAAGATTTAATTAAAAATTGTCAATATTCATTCTCACAAAACTAGCCAAAAATTGAAGAATTTTTTTTCAGATGGCGGCCCCCTTAATTAATTAAGGGGACCACCTATCTGGGAAACCAAACACCCCCTTACAGTCGAATTTTATACCAAACATCACTTTTCTCTCTTCCTTCTTCTCCTACCTGTTGTGACGAAAATACCATCACCACTGCCATCAAAATCAAAACCTTAAATCTTCCAATTAACCAAAATTCGCAAAGGGCTTTCACTAACAAGTCAATCAACAATATTTCTTGTAAGTTTTTCAACCTTCTTTTTGTTTGATTTCATCCAATTTTGTTCTTAATCAAAATTGGGGGTTTTTCATTATTGTTATATTTCTTGATTTAGTCTAGGATTTCCATAACTATAATGATTCCCATAGTCATAGGAACACTACAACCTTGATAGGATTGAATCAAAACACTTATTGAGTCAAAATTTTAAGAACATGTATACTTATAAACATATGGCCGAATTTTTGCATATATGTATCTTTAAAACTTACACATTGTTGATTAATGACAAAACATGTTAAAAATAATCAAGTATTGATTATACAAACATATATATATATATATATATATATATATATATATATATATATATATATATATATATATATATATATATCAAATCAATGAGTAAAATTTTATAAAAATAAAGAAGTGTTTGGTTCATCTCCTAGGATGATTGTTTAGAGTCGAGATGGCCATCACTACATTTTTATCACGTATATAAACACATAACAAACTAGTGTGAGTTATCAAAATATATAATTCATATATATTTTGACATATTGGACAAGATTTCTACCCATAAAGAAGAGTTTGGCTTATCACAAATTAATAAGAATTTTTGAGTCAAAATAAGTACTTTACCAGTGATAAGCCAATTGCAAACAAACTCACATGAATTGACGAAATATACAATCTAATGTATACATTTGTCAAGAGTTAAAAATAAACTAAGGAACATAAAAATTACTTCTTAGGTTTTTATTTTTTAGAGTCGAAGTAATTTTGGTTCCACATATTGTATTTTTCTTACATACTCTTTTTATTTTTGAATTTTTTTCTCTTTTCTCCTCCTCTTTTCTCATTGTTGTTGACTTGTTTAGGTGACAAAAATGCCGAAAGCTACTACCACCGATATATCTCTCA
>BQNB010113645.1:10058-21900 GCA_026074375.1 Tanacetum coccineum
GAGGGCTAGGATCCCTTCTTTCCTTCTCACAAAAATTACCCTTCTCAAATGAACGCTTATATATATATATATATATATAGGGTGAAGTTCTTTTCAGAACCAAATGAATGTACAGAACTGCGAGAACCAGCATCAACCAATCAGATTTTTTTTAATATTTATCTTTTTAGTTTAATTCAAAAGGGTATATAGGTAAAATTACATTTTCAATTTTTTTTTTAATTTTTCTAATAAAAAAATGTTTTTTTAGTTCCTCTATTTTAGGGATTTTTTTTTTAATATTTTTTTTCCATCATGTTTAGTTTTGAAAAGGTAAAGTGCATATGTGTTTTTTTTCAGATAATGTAATTTTGCATATGTTTTTAGTGTTCAATTTCTTAAACCTCTAATGTATTGTGGTTACATATATTCACACAAGTGCATGAAATGACAAACAAAAAATATTATACATGTAGTGTATACATTTCGAAACAAAAACATTATACATAAAATCTAAAATCAAATGATTTTATATCACATAAAATCTAAAATCAAATGATTTTAGATTTTATGTATAATGTTTTTGTTTCGAAATGTATACACTACATGTATAATATTTTTTGTTTGTCATTTTGTGCACTTGTGTGAATATATGTAACCACAATACATTAGAGGTTTAAGAAATTAAACACTAAAAACATATGCAAAATTACATTATCTGAAAAAAAAACACATATGCACTTTACCTTTTCAAAACTAAACATGATGGAAAAAAATGTATAAAAAAAAATCCCTAAAATAGAGGAACTAAAAAAACATTTTTTTATTAGAAAAATTAAAAAAAAATTGAAAATGTAATTTTACCTATATACCCTTTTGAATTAAATTAAAAAGATAAATATTAAAAAAAATCTGATTGGTTGATGCTGGTTCTCGCAGTTCTGTACATTCATTTGGTTCTGAAAAGAACCTCACCCTATATATATATATATATATATATATATATATATATATATATATATATATATATATATATATATATATATATATATATATATATATATATATATATATATATGACTTTATTTTCAGCACCATATTATATGCGAGAACTACTCTAGACCAATCATATATTTTTAAATAATAAAGACTTTTATTTAATCTAAAATGGTTTAATAGTAAAAGACATTTTTATAGTATTTTTGAATTTTTTAAGAAATCCCGTTTTTGTAATTCTTTAATTTTTAGATTTTTTTTACTTTTCTAAAAATTCTTTTAATTTTCGAAAATAAAAAATAATTTTTTAAAATTTTTTTTTCACTTTGCAAAAAAACAGTTACATATATGTTTTTAGGAATTTAGGAATTAAATTTTTATATTTTAATTTTTTGAATAATTTTTTTAACATGCATGTTTTTCAGTAGTAAGGTGCATATGTGTTTTGTAGATCATGTAAATTTATAACAAACCAAAAACATAAATGGTATACACAAAATTCAATATCAATTGAAATACAATTACAATCCAATTTTTTAACAAGTAGAAAATACATGAATCTAATTGATCTATACACGTGTGCACTAATAATATTAAACGCAAGCGGACATATGTGCACACTCATTGTTATCAACATTTTAGAAGTCAGACATATCTGCACACTCGTAGTCATCAACATTTTCAGAAGTCGGACATATGCGCACTCTCGTTATTTTCAACATTTTCATCAGGCGGACAAATGTGCACACTCGTTACAAATGTATCATGATGAATATAAATGTACACGCCTTTAGAAAACATATGTGCACGCCTTCCACGAACATGCTTATTTGAACTTTCTCCTTTAATTCATTCGAACATGTACGCACACATTCCGAGAACATATGTGCACGCCTTCAAAAAAACATTGTGTATTTTTAGTTCCACATCAAATTCATTAGAACATGTACGCCACCTTCTAAGAACATATGTGCACCCTTAAAAAACATGTGTGTATTTCCAGTTTCTCATCAAATTTATTAGAACATGTGCGCACGCCTTCAATTAATATATTTGCACGTCTTCAAAGAACTTTGTAGTTCGAGCTACCTAAAATGCAAAAATGATTAGGATTACACGATAGTTGAGCAAAGTAATAAAGACCTAACAACATATTACGACAACTGAATATACTAATTATTTCTCAAAGAAAAGTAAATAACATACATGCACTAGACATACGTGTAAAATATGAACACAACTTAAACACCTATGCACAATCTCATTATATATCAAATAAAAGGCGGCGAATAAATTTTACATTCTTGTTATTTTAGTAAAACATAAATGAATCAATAATGGATATAATCATACGCGGATCATCATTTTATAACATAAGAAGTAATTAAACGAAAAGCTATAAAGCAGCACTTCAGAATCTCTTACGCATGAACAAATATAGATAAAGAAAAGGATTTAATTATCTCAATTTCATCATATTCAGATTTGAACTATTTTTATAAGATCATGACAAACGTGATTGCAATTGACCCACGAGATTAACATACCTATTGAACCATTATCTTCAAACCCGCTAGTATAGCTCTTCTTCAAATGTAAATACGCAATACTCCATCATAATCACAAATGATCAGCCACTGAAATAAAAATAATAATTAGAAACATACAAAACCATCATGTCCTTAATACGAGTAACACCCTTGTTCGCATACATCACAATGGGTCTTATACTAAATTAAAGCTATTAAATTAATTATGAATCGTCATTTCACACTAGTTAACTGAATCTCGCTCTATTCAAAAACATTAATTATATATCAAAAACCTTACGACTAACTCATAACAACTTGCAACAATCAAAAATTCAAAACACTAAAAGTTAACCAATTACATTGAGAAAAAGGTTGTACACATACCTTTACAATCAGGACATGCGAGAATCGTTAAAAATGATAATACATATAAAAAAGAGTCTACCGTAATACATAGATCTATAATGTTTTTAATACATATATCTACCGTAATACATACATCCAAACAAACATGTAAAAAAATAAGCTTTTCATTCTACCATATCAAAGCCAAAACAAATTATAATAAAAAAAAACTCACATGTAAAGATCTATAGATGACAATAATAAGAGGGATGATGACGGCTTAATTTACCTTTGACTTCACCTAAATGAAACAATTATTAGATGATACATAGGAGATCGAATTTACTTTTGATGGTTTTCACCTAGATCGAATTACTTTTTATCAAATCAAAGAAAGGTATATGAAGGGGCGGCATATTTTTTTAGGTTAAAGCAAATCTGTAACTCCATATGGATAGATATATGGACGGTTAAAAAAGGTTAATTATGATATTCCATTATTACCCTTACACTAGTTACAACAACCTATATGATCTTTTAGTCATTTACATAAATGGCACATTCGTTTTTGACCATTGATCATCTCATTTAATGGTGTACATTGAGTTCCTGCAGTTCTCGCACTTAATTTGGTTCTGAAAATAAAGTTACACTATATATATATATATGGCTATGTTGGAGAAAGAAAAGAAATAGCCATATAAGTCATAATGCATACACATTGCTCATAACAATAAGATATCATTCATTCATAATATATGAAATTCATACTCGCATAACAAAACTACTTCATACGGAACGTAAGCTTATGCGTGATGATATGAATTTCTTCCAATACATAGATATAATAAGATTTAAACACTAGTACCCTAATAATATTAATACTTCATAGATCCTAGATGATTCTTGAGTCATATATAGTGGCTTTGAGCAAAAAGGTTTGGGTAAATCGTTATTTAGAAGTATTGAAAATGTTTTAAAGATGAGGTAGAGATGGTAAGGCAATGGCGGAGGTAAGAAGATATTCAAGGTGAGCAAACATTAAGTTCATCTCATCCCTAAAAGTAAAGAAGAGGTTTCGGTTTGTGAAAACAACAAAGTCAAGTTGAGCCATGATAGTTATGGTAGTTAAAGTAATAGGGTGACCCATGAGAGGTGGTTGAGGTGGTGGTTGTGGTGAAGGTGTATCAAGAATGTGATCAAGAGGAGTGATTAGTGACAAGGATAGAGTGATATCTAAGGAAGGATGACTTTGGAGTGGAATTGGATTTGAAGGTCTTAGAGGTGCATCCGTGATATCATTTAGAAAGGGATTTGATGGTTGAGGAGATGGTGTGTCATTTGAGGAAGGAGGTGAAGATTAGGGTTTTGACTCAAATGAGAAAGAGGTAGTGCCAAAGGTAGATGATGTATCTTTGGTTGATGGAGTTTTTGATGGTGCATTTGGTGGAGATGGAGAGGAGGATTTTATTATGAGAGAAGGTGTGGTAGTGTCATCTTCATCACTAGAAAGGTTGACAAAGAGATGTCTAGGTGGAATGATGGTGAGTTTGATTTTCTTGAAAGGGTTAGATGAGGAGGCTTGAGTGGAAGCCATGGAAGTAAGATATAAAGGTGATGAACATGATAAGAAGAATGTTGAGGATGAGTATTTAATTTAGAAGGATTAGATTAAATAGGTAAAGCATGAGATTTAGAAAGGGAGATTTCAAAAATGGTTTAGCAAAATGCAGAAGATATAGTTGGGTCTAGAAGAAAGGTTGGTCAACTACACAGAAATCAGGAGACACAGTAAAAAATTCGGTGACTCTTGTTGGCGGTCCTATATATATGGTGGCGGTCCTAGATACATTTGGGGGCCGCCATATATTTATGAGGGCCGTTTTCTGGAGAAACAAAATTTTTCCAATTGGTCCTGATTTTTGTAAATCTTGTACAAAAAAAGTTTCCCAAATTTTCCATTTTGCAGTCAATCCTATTTTATCACGAATCATCTAATACTTCCTAGTAATCAAATACACAAGACTAGCTATCCTAAGTTCTATTAGAGAAGCAAACTTAGGCATATTGACTAAAAATAAACAAGCATGCATAATATCATGCAGGCAAGTTTTAGGATGATAAAATGGAACGATCATCCAAGGCAAGTTACGTTGCCCAAACTAAAAATCCTACTAAGCATTATAAGTTATAGTACCGAAGTGTAGGTAATAAAGATAAATACCAACAAATATAACTAAGTAGTAAAGATAGATATATTGTCTTATAGCAATTTTTCAAATTGCTTATTTCTTCATATTTCTCCACAAGTTTTTGATGCCCTTCCCGATTGACATTAATCCACCACGATGCTCATCTCTCAATTGAACTTGACGATTTAGAATTTCGGTTTGGTGGGTGTAGAAGGGTTCCATGTCGGGGTTAATATTTGGTGGGTTTTCAAAGACTCGAGGAACCTTATTTGTTAGTGAATTAACAAAACAAATAGGGGAAGGAGTGCTCACACGCAAGGTCCCTTCATCATTTCCATCATCATTATCATCTTTGAGATGAGAGGAGGATGGTTGACCAAAGGTGGAGGAAGAGGAAGTGGAGTAACGACCTCTTTTCGTGCCATAATCCTTTCTAGTCTTTCGCTCTTGTTGAGCGGTAATAGGATACATGACACGATCGTGCACGTCATTGTAATCTAATAACACCCCGTAACTAATGGCCATGACATGTTTAAACAAGCGAGATAATAACATGTCGTATGGCATAATCAACCGAGGTAGTTTAGTGACTAACTCCATACGTTTTGCAATAAAATATGCGAGATTATATCGCTCGGACCTAGCAATACAATAGTGCATGTGACAAAGACACGCGGGAACATGATCCCGGTTACCCCTAAGACAAAATACATTTTCCCGAATAATTTCAACCCAAGATTTACGGTGACAATTTCATGAGTTAAAATTTCATTTTCTTTGACAGTAATGACGTTTTTATGACGAATACGAGTGACCGGACCCTCCCATTCCTCTTGAACGTAGTTTTTAATTTCATCAGGGCAAGGAGGATTGGTTTGATAAGGACCACTCGTAGGGATACTATACTACAAGTTGTCAAGAGACCACTTGTCGGTAAACGAACATGCACCATTTGTGGGAATACCAAGAATTTGACCAAATTCTTTGATAGTGAAAGAAAAGAATTTAATTTGAATGACAAAATCGATTAGCATTTGACCCTCCAAAGTATAGTTGACTCGGTATTGACTATAAAACTCGAGGATAAAACATGGACAGATTTGTTCATTGATTTTGAGAAGACAATCAAATCCAATATGACTGAATATGGACTCAACATAGAATAAATCGTCAAAATCTTAAAAAACTACTCGACCCTCATGAATGCAATGACTTTCAAGATTCTTAAGCATTTCTTTTAAAGGTGAGGTGTATTCGTGTGATATTTTGGGAAGGTGGTCTTCAGCAGTTTTAGGAGGCATTGTTACCTAGATAGAAAAGTAATACCACGTTTTATTATTGTGAACTTGTAATGTTAATAGGAATTAGTGACTAGTGTGTGCCTATATGTAACAAATGTGGAGTTGCGGCTAACTTGACTCTAAAAATAAAAACCTATGAGTTAACCCAAACACTCCTTAATTCAATTTTGCTCATCCAAACATGTCGAAAAATACATATGAACTATGTATCTCGAATTTTATTCATGAGATCATTATGCATGTATGCAAAAACATTTTTAGGGTGTATTTGTTGGGTCAAAATTTGACCCAATTGTCATCGACAAGTATTTAAATACAAATAAGCCTAATTTACTCACTAAATAAATAGTGAGTTAGTCACTGATAAATAAATCAGTGAGTGTTGTAAAAAGCTCTCTCAACATCAAGCCTCAAGGACGTCGAAGACCAACTGAAGAAACACTTTATCTCACTGATGCGGTGTTAGTGAGTAAAGTACATGAGCTACAAGCAACTTGAGAGTCTTTGAGATTTGACAAATATCTCAATAACTCTCATGTCTATCTTCCTGAAGAAAACAAACAAAATATAAGTGGGGACCTTCAAAAGAAAGGAGTACAAGAGTTTTCATAAATGTGAAGACAATGCCTTACAATTGATAAAGTATGGTTGTTGCTTTTCCAAAAAGGGAGACCATCATGAACACATCTCAACAAAGTGATGCTACTTGTACTTTTATCTCATATATAATGTTTGTAATAGGGAATAGATATCGATTCTAAACAAACACAAAATAATACGAATGTATTATAGTTGATAAGATCATCCTCTCATGAAGTATAGGCTTAGCTTTGATTCATGCGAGTTTATTTGTCATTCAATCGGGATAGTGTTCTGCAACTATCTCTTATAAATCTTTGATTCATTTCTAATAAGATTTATAAACATTGAAAAGTACAAATTGTGTTATTATTGTCTAATTGTATCGTGTAAAACCATGTTTCTTACACATTCTTAAAGTATTCACCCTAACTATATAAAAAATATGTTTTATATAATTTTAGGACCAACAAGTGGTATCAAGAGCCTATGAATTATGCTGATCGAGATCCTTTTTTAATGACTACTAATAACATTTGAGCCATGTCAAAATTAACGTGTAAAACTTTAAAAACCACTATTGTTGTTGCAATTTTTAAGAAGTACACTTAATTTTGACTAAAATGACAAAAACCCACTCAGTGATGAGTCCCACCAACAAATAACCACTCACTATCAAACCTACAAACACTATCACACCTACAAACACCTATATTCAACTCAAAAAAAATGAGTAAACCCATATCCGGTTTCACAAATCCCATCCCAATTCTCCTCACAACAAATAAAAAAAACACCACTCAACCTAAATTCACACGTCAAAAATGAGAACAAAAGATTATGTTTCTTATACAAAATCATATCTCATACCAAACCACAATCTCAAAAATCCCTCACGACACACAATCATCTTACACAAATTCAAACATAACCAAATCTAAAGAGGGATGACAAGACAAAAACACGTCCCACCCTTATCACAAATAACCAATTTTCACAAACCCAAAATCAGATCCATACATTCAAAATAAACAACAAATCAAGATCTAAAAAAACTCATGTCACAAGATATGTGGTAAGTAAATTGTTGTGATAATTGGTTTGGTGTAGTGACGCCGGGATGTATTATTTGTTGATTGTTGTTATGGCTGTGAAAAACGAATGAGTCGGTGACTAAGATGAAAATGGGTTGATTCTTTTGTTTGGGATTAGGGTTGTGAAGTGGAATCACTAAACCTGAAGTTGTCTCTAAAATTGAAGAGTAGAGTGGTGAGTTGAGGAAAAGTGGGCTTTAGTGAATGAATATGGGTGTTCAGTTTTATGATGTACTGATGAAAGTAATGGGTATGAAAAAGTGGGTCCCTGAAGGTTTGATGGAAAAATGGTTGAGCTGATTGAAAAAATCAGTGAATAATAGGGATTTAGTGAGGTTGTTTGGATTGTATGTTCGGTAGTATAAGAAACTGAATGCGTATGAGCTTCAGTGGTATAAATATCAGTGGTTTAACAAACACTTAACCCAAAACTAAACCCGAATCACTGAAGCAAAACTAATCCCCTAAATCGCCTACTGAATGAGAATTGGAAAGTAGGGTTTATTCAAAGTTGTTTGAAACTGATTAAAAAAATCAGTGATCTTGTTCATTTTTAAAACTGAATTGGGATATAATGACAGGGTTAAAAGAATGGGTCTTATCAGTTTGTGTTGGAATTAAGTAGTGACTCAAGGAATGCCGTAGTCTTGTTCGGGTTGAGCTTGAACGAGTTACTCAGGGAATGAGAAGAAATCAGGGGTTGTGAAATGGTTAAATGGGTTTGTAGTGAGCTAAAAAGGGTGATAATTTGTTCAGTTTTGTAAACTCGTGGCTGAGTAGAAAATCAGTGAGAAAGGGCTAAGCAAGGGTAAACTGATGACCCAGGGAGTGTTAAAATGATCAGGGGTTGCTTCAGTGACTTATGGAACTGATTAAACATTTTAATCAGTGTCACTGATGTGTTGTATAATTGCTAAGTTTCAAGACTGATGTATTATTGTAGACTATAAAATCAATATGAACCCTCTGAAACACAAGCTGAACCCTACCCGCTGATCCCAGTCGCTGAATCCTTTGAACCTATTTCCCTGAACCCCAAAACATTAAACGCTTGCCACTGAACCCTGAACCAATCGCTCAACCTAACGACTCCCTTAAGCGTTGGAGTCCCTGAAACTCATTGTGACTCTAAACCCAAGTCCCTGATAAAATGAGAACCTAAAAATTGAATCCCCAAACTAAACTGCAGGGACTGATATGAACCCAAGGGTATATAAAACCCAAACTTACCCTCAACCCACAAACTCACCTGAAATAGAACGGGTCACTAAACCCCACTGAACCCAAGTGAGACTGAAATCGAATGAGTCTGATTTTGGAGTTACTAAAACTGAAGGACTCCCTGATTGTGTGCTGTTGTGTTGTGTGGAGTGGAAGTCCTGAACCCCTGTAGGTTCCTTTGAAAAACGTAGAGTCCCTAAACTCGAGAGTCCCTGAAGACATGATGAAAAATTGTGGACTCTCTGAACCCCTCAAACTGACTCAATGTGTTTCAACTTGAGGCATGAAAATCATGGTGAACCTCCCTGAACCTGAACCCTCGGATTCCCTAAACCTGAGGAATCTATGAAACCCTCTTGGTGTCCCTGAAATCATCATTTCCTGAAGCCAATGACTCACTGAACCTAACAACTTCCTAAAGCGATAAAGTCTGAAGTCATTGTAACTTTGAAACCACATGGTACCGCTGACCCTAAACCGTTAAACCAAAAACCCAGAACACAGAAAACACCCTCTAAAAATCGTGAAAGCTGAGGGAGAGAAGATTGTGCATAATGAGGAGCTGGTTAAGGATATATAGTGAAAGGAGTTGTTGAATCACTTTGTTCAAAAAAGGTGGAATCACTTAAGATGAACATAAAGTCCCTGAAACAGAATGGTATGATCTTCGTGTAATGGAAAAAGCTTATTGTGAAGAAATTAGAGAAAGTGGCGGTAGGAGATAAAGGGTATTTGGTCCAGAGAGTTATAGAGGAACTGAGTGATTATTGGTATGAGGAACTAATTAAAAAAAATGAATCAGTGGATGCAAATCATTGTGTTATCCTCAAGCTGAACCAGTCCCTAAACACCACTACCTGAATATTTGTTGTTGTAATTCAGTACGTAAGAAGAAGCCGTTATGCTCACTTACTACTAATTAACTTAT
This sequence comes from Tanacetum coccineum, assembly GCA_026074375.1. Lineage (NCBI taxonomy): Eukaryota > Viridiplantae > Streptophyta > Magnoliopsida > Asterales > Asteraceae > Tanacetum > Tanacetum coccineum. The sequence continues at coordinate 20,226 of BQNB010113645.1, forward strand.
GCTATTTTTATATATAAATAAGGGGAGATTGTTGGGTCAAAATTTAACCAAATTGCCCTTAACAAGTATTTAAATATAAATAGCCTACTTTACTCACTAAATAAATAGTGAGTTACTCACTCATAAAGAAATCAGTGAGTGTTGTAAAAAGCTCAATCAAGAATGACAAGCCTCAGGGACATCGAAGACCAACTGAGGAAACACTTTATCTCACTGATGCGGTGTCAGTGAGTAAAGTACATGAGCTACAAGCAACATGAGAGTCTTTGAGATTTGACAAATATCTCAATAACTCTTAGTCTATCTTCCTGAAGAAAACAAACAAAATATAAGTGGGGACCTTCAAAAGAAAGGAGTACAAGAGTTTTCATAAATGTGAAGACAATGCCTTACAATTGATAAAGTATGGTTGTTGCTTTTCCAAAAAGGGAGACATGCATGACACATCTCAACAAAGTGATGCTACTTGTACTTTTATCTCATATATAATGTTTGTAATAGGGAATAGATATCGATTCTAAACAAACACAAAATAATACGAATGTATTATAGTTGATAAGATCATCCTCTCATGAAGTATAGGCTTAGCTTTGATTCATGCGAGTTTATTTGTCATTCAATCGGGATAGTGTTCTGCAACTATCTCTTATAAATCTTTGATTCATTTCTAATAAGATTTATAAACATTGAAAAGTACAAATTGTGTTATTAGTTGTCTAATTGGTATCGTGTAAAACTTGTTCTTCACTTCTTAAAGTATTCATGTTTTATATAATTTTAGGACCAACAAGTGGTATCAAGAGCCTATGAATTATGCTGATCGAGATCCTTTTTTAATGACTACTAATAACATTTGAGCCATGTCAAAATTAACGTGTAAAACTTTAAAAACCACTATTGTTGTTGCAATTTTTAAGAAGTACACTTAATTTTGACTAAAATGACAAAAACCCACTCAGTGATGAGTCCCACCAACAAATAACCACTCACTATCAAACCTACAAACACTATCACACCTACAAACACCTATATTCAACTCAAAAAAAATGAGTAAACCCATATCCGGTTTCACAAATCCCATCCCAATTCTCCTCACAACAAATAAAAAAAACACCACTCAACCTAAATTCACACGTCAAAAATGAGAACAAAAGATTATGTTTCTTATGTTTCTTATACAAAATCATATCTCATACCAAACCACAATCTCAAAAATCCCTCACGACACACAATCATCTCACACAAATTCAAACATAACCAAATCTAAAGAGGGATGACAAGACAAAAACACGTCCCACCCTTATCACAAATAACCAATTTTCACAAACCCAAAATCAGATCCATACATTCAAAATAAACAACAAATCAAGATCTAAAAAAACCCATGTCACAAGATATGTGGTAAGTAAATTGTTGTGATAATTGGTTTGGTGTAGTGACGCCGGGATGCATTATTTGTTGATTGTTGTTATGGCTGTGGTGGTTGTAAAAAACGAATGAGTCGGTGACTAAGATGAAAATGGGTTGATTCTTTTGTTTGGGATTAGGGTTGTGAAGTGGAATCACTAAACCTGAAGTTGTCTCTAAAATTGAAGAGTAGAGTGGTGAGTTGAGGAAAAGTGGGCTTTAGTGAATGAATATGGGTGTTCAGTTTTATGATGTACTGATGAAAGTA